>JBBPNZ010000274.1:0-25326 GCA_038091195.1 Phylloporus rhodoxanthus | reverse complement strand
CTGTACATGGTACGCCATGGCCCGGCTCTAATCCTAGGAGAGGAGCGCCCGACGGGCAGGCAAGTGGATGGACAGCCCGAGCGTCCTTCTCTGCACACAGATCTCAGACCATGGCCCTTCGGGGCCATGGTCTCCCCAAAATTAAGAACTTTTTCAAACACCGCAACTTCTCCCCTCCACCCTCAAAACATCCGCTGGGAAGGAGCATGAATATCAATCTAACTTATAAACTCGTATCAAGTTTGTGTAATGCCAAATTGGTATGCGCATACAGACAGGCGATGCCTGCGAGGCTACTTCTCTTCACTCCAACATGAACACAGTTTCTTCTAGAATTTCCTTTCTGTCTCCCTGCTCGATTTCAACTGCCGGCTGTACAATGTCAACAGTGCCTCCATGATCTGTTCCAGCGGCATTGTTGCATATTCGTGCACATACTGGGGCAACGAGTCCTCGAGGTTGAGCCCAGACTTTTTGAAAAAGGGATGCATCACATCCGGGGTGGCCTCTCCCAGTTGACGCATCGTCAGTCGCTGTATCTTCCTCTCCCTAGGTTCGTATACGAGCGTCATTCTTCCTGGGCCACGTGGACCAGAAGCTGTGGGCGGCGTTTTGCTCTCAGTCTCGTGCAGTTGCGTAGACCGTCTTGGCGTAGCAGAGCGCGTCGCGGAGGGACTATCGTCAGCAGGGGCAGAAGATATGCTCGCTCCGACCTGGTTCTTCGTCCATGGCGGCGGAACAGTGACATCTTCAGAGTGTGCTGCTGCCGTTCCCAATGATACCTCGGCACTGGACCCCACACCCTTCTTCTTCGCAGGAAGACCGCTCAGCTGTGCGCTCGTGGATCCTTGCACCTGTTCCAATTCCCTCGACAGGTTCTTTCGAAAACCCGTGACCCATGCATAGAGCGCCATGTTGAGCGTAATGTAGATGTCTTCTGGGCTTTTATTCTTTCCTTGGAACGTGCTGTAGAAATCATACACCAGTCGGGCCTTAAGGCCTTGGATGGTCTCCTCAGTGATCATCAGCATCTTCATGGAGGGTAGGCCGACGATGTTTGACTCGAGGGGGTTCTTGAAGAGTGATGATACCCAGGATGAGTCCTGTGGGAGAGTGACGTTTGATGGCAGGAATGGCCGAAGCTGACTGAATTTGGAGATATCCAGAGAAGTGAAAGACAGATGGACTTCTCTACGAGACGGCAAGCTGTGTTGTACAGTCCTGTTTAGACTGGCGTGCACATCACGACTGACGAACTGCGCAAGCTCGGTATCTCCCATCGAGCGAGGGAAGATGACAAGTCTAAGCATCTCGAGTCTAAAGCTCATTTGTTGGCGAATCAGACGTGAGTTGTCTGTCTCTGCTTCTTTGAACTTGGTTCTCGCGGACTCGAAGAAAGCAGTGGCCACTTCTGTAAGTGGCTTGCCTGGCTTCGGTCCTTGAGTAGCGCGGAAAGCCTCTGATTCCCGACTGGCTCCAGCACGTTGGATAGCAATGTTGGCTTGGAATTTATTGACGTAGAGCATGAGCTTAGGGATGGTGGATACTGTAGCCAAGGCGGCGACCCCTTTGCCATGGACAGTGAATGCAAGGAGGAGTGGTCGATCCCTGTCCTTTATTGCTGACGAGATGAGCGACCAGTCATCATGAATATCCACTTGGATCGGGTCCGCTCTACGATGGGAAGAGAATCAACTGCATTGACCACTTGGTGTGAGAAGACTGACCGGTAAACCAGCAAACGCTGATGCTCCGACGCCAGCTCAGCACTCAGAGGGCCACTGGTCATGGTGAGCTCCAACAGCCTTGCTGAAGTGGATTCCGACAGAACGTGGTCATTCCTGCTGATAGTGTGGAATATGCAGTCCGCTACGGTGACATGTCCAGATATATTCCCTTTGGCGATGATAGCAACGTCCGCAACGGATAGAGACAACTCTCGACAACTCTCCGAAAGTTTGGTGCTGATGAGGGTATCCTTCATGTCGAGCGTGATGTTACTGATCGACTGGCCTAGGTCAACATTAACTTCAATTGAGCGTATGCGGATGACAAGTGCTGTGGTCAATTCGTGCTTGACTACGGGACGGGCGACCTGCGGGGAAGAGGTGATGACGCGAGAGGTCTCTGGAGATGTCTGCTCTGAGGCAATCAGCGGAATACGATCCAACCATACTGCCTTGAAACACAGGATGTCCTGCAAACGTGAAAAATGTATGCCACCCGACATGTCGGTACTGACAACCAAGGAGATCGTGTTCTTACTGATGGAGTCTTCGGTCTTGGCAAAAGCCAGCGAGAATGCAAGGTTACGGGCAGCTAGGTTGACACAATCTTCACTCAAGAATCCATGCTTTAGGCCCACAGTCAGGCCATCGACAGAGCCGGTGAACGCTAACCTCTTTGCACCGGGAGAAATGGTCACTAAAAACCCTCCACTTTCCCACCGGAAGGCTGCCAGGACGTTGACGTCAGGTTGACACGTAAACTCCAAAGTCGACTGGTCGATGCGGAGGGAAAGGTTGATTTGCAGCCTAGAGGTCTCCTGATGGTCTGATAATAAGGTGGAAGGTGACGAGGGTGCTAGCGCACTACCTTCAAACATCGCAGAAGGTTCGGAAAGGTCATCATGATGGGTACTGGTCTGCATCCGCATCTGCACGAAGTCGGTGATATCTGAGACAAATGGTAACAGAGTGGGCCGGAGAACGTTTCTACTGGGATGTATCTTGGCCTTGAAGTTCAAGGTTGACGTCGTTGACGGTTGCGGTGGTCGCGCGACGGTGCTGACGTTTGAGGCTGCTCGATACTCGATCCATGCGGACACGACCGGCAGTCTGATCAGTTCTGTGTCAGTAAACTGTAGAGAGTCATCGACGTCGTCTGTGAATGCAGAAGAGATCGACTTCCAACGCCTCCCTTCGGTGTGCACTCGAATTTCGCCACTTTCAAAGATAAATGCTCCAAAGATATTCGAGCAGGGTTGTTCATCGGGCAAACGAATTGTGACGGGCAACGGCTCTTCAGGTTGAGGGGTTGCCGCTCGCGGAATATGACTGGCAAGACGAGCCATTCTCTCTCTCCCTTGCTGATAGACATCGATTAAAGAGAAAACAAAGTCTGGGATAGAAGAATCGAGGTCCAGGATGAAACCAGTGATACTCGCAGTGATCCAGATTTGATGCTTAGAAAGTGATGTGTCTGAACGGAGTTGTGCCTTCATTTGAGGGTAAACCAAGCGATTGTGAGTTTGGTGGCTGTCTGCGTTGAAATCTGTGACTATATGCTTTCTGAATCTGCGAGCGGTTCAGCTTGCGATCCCATATGAGCAACAAGAGCCTACCGGTTCACGAATTGGAATGAAAGTTCTTTGGTGTTCATCTGGCCAGCTTCTCCCTTTTGAGAACTGAATCTTATTCGTCGTACTGAGAATAAGAACGCGCGAACAGATATCAGATCTTGACTAGGCTGCTGTGACGATTCAACGCTGGGATTCAACGCTAAAGGAAACGCCACGCCTATTCGCTCTATCTCCACTAATACGGTGTGCTTGCTTAGCCATGATGGCTTGTGTACGTCAGGGTTGTGCGTTTCAAAAGTCCTTCGGATGCTTCTCGTTTTCTCCTTGAACGCTTCCAATTCTGCAGCTCTTTGTTGCCTCCTGGAGAGTAACTCGGCCTAGAGATCGTTAGAGATGCTCTATGCCACGCAATTATCCATACCTGGTGATAGTCGATAAAGTCACCCAGCTCACTGATTGAGCTTGGTTGCATGACAGCATGGATTTTTGGAATGGTCGCTTTCAGGTCCCCACCAGTCGCAGACGAAGTGATGTCGATGACCACAAAGGCCGACTTCTTGTTAAGATCGAACCCATGCTCATGAGAGACGATACCCGTGCGTGGCGCCAGCGATAGTGCGAGATTGCGGAGTTGAACCTTCCATTCCAACTGATTATCCTCCTTGACAATGTCTCCCCAGACATCTTGGCACTCGAGATGAAATACAGACGAAGGGCCTTCCAATCCCAGTCTGAAACCCTTGACGTTCGCGTGCACGACGATCTTGTCGGATAATCCGATTTTTTGTTTGGGCTCGGAGACAGCGGAACGTTTTTGACGCGTTTCCTGGATTAAATCCAACAAATCCGTAAAGTCTTGGCCAAATTTTTGCTGAACCACGAGAAGGGTGTCTATATGCGTCGGTTTGATCATGATTTTCACAAAATCTAGGGCACCAAGCAGCTCAATACAGCCCTTGCGTTGATGTCCTGTCACAGCGAGGGCAGGAAGGATGAACTTGACGCGGGGAGATCCGGATGAATTGTCTATACTGCGGGACTTGTAAGTTATCGTATATCCCTGCGACCCCAATTGTAGGCCAAATTCGTACATCCTTTTCGAGGGTGAAGCGGGCGACGAGGAAATGAATCCAGTCGTATCTTCTATGGTCCAAGACAACCACGTTCCTTTCATCACTTGGAGCGTGACCCCTAGCCTTGCAACGCGTCCGTTGACATGCAGAACAGTTTTGTATCGTTCCATGCTGCGCGCCAACGAGGGCTTGGACACTGTCGACATGCTATTCCGTTTCAATTCCGAGACAAGCGTCTCCGCCGTAGCCTCAACGCTAGGAAGGAAGTCGCCTCGCCACTCTTCCACAAAACGGTACAGACGGATGGCGCTGCGTGGAACGCTGACTAGAATTTCTTCAAGTCCAAAAACGACCCGGAACGTTCTCGATGCCATGTCGTCTCGCTGGGTTACATTGATCCTCCCGTTGGCTAAAGCTAGGGACGCCAGGATGTCCTGCTCAGAATTGCTTGTGTCGGCTCCCGTGTATCGGGCTCGGACCTGGACATCCTTGAACGCGAATACCCCGCCTGCGGACTCCGTTCCGGTATCCGAGCGAACGAGAGAGGTGGAAGAAAGATCCAGCGAAGAACCCACAACCTCAAAGATGAGATTCTCTGCTCCAGCACGAACGTTCATGTTTCCGACTTGGGCCACCAGGATGGTTTGGGATGTTGGACGTGTGGGGTGAGAAGGGAGGGTATCAAGAGTAGTATCGTGCGGCCAATAGTTCTTGACACGAATTGCACCCCGGGCAAAATCAACGAGACGAGGTGATGCAGACAGCGAGATATCGGCAACACTAAATACGGCGATTTGTTGAGTTGTTTGTTTAGGAAGTGAGGAGTGTGATGTCGAGTGAAACTGAACGAGTGGATTGGTTTGATATCGAAAGTGTAGCATGGAACTTGTAATGTAACTGTGCGAGTTTGAGGAAGTTGACAGTAGAGTCAACTGGGCTGCTCCGATCCCAAAGGTCGCGGATAAAAGAGCAGAAGATGACTCGGCAGGCGTTGGATTTTCAGGCGGGAACAGCAGATCCCAGGGATTGTTATCCATCTCGTCGGGCGTATCCAAATCTACCACGAAATTGGCTAAGCGAGACCTAATAAGCTGTCGCACCTCTTGATCACCACTCCATTGTTCGATATGTGAGGTTAATTCACATTCCCGCAAGCACACACGAAGTTGAAACCAAAATTTGAGTGGGCCGTTCGTCCGTACAGCATGCGGCAGCCCTCGCTGAACCAGAAATGACGGCTGAATGATGGAAAGGGGATCTACAAGCACATCGTTCTTCGTGAGCCAGAGGATATGCCGCACGAGGGCGATTGATGATGTGGAGAATCTTGTTGTCCACTCTTGATAGATATTTGACAGCATCTCTGCACGATTCTTGGCTGCGAGGAGCAGGCACGCTATATATTCCGGGTCCGGTGGCCCCATCTGGACTGTAAGATCACCACCAAAAATGTCGATGTGTTTGTGTGCATGGCTCGCCTGGAAAGCGTACGTTGACAAGTAGAATTCCGGTTGTGGATATTCAGGTATGACGCCCGTGAGGGGTGGCAGCCTACCTAGCGCAACGGAGAGCTCGTCAAAGGCGACCCGGACAGATATTGGAGTACGCTGTGTTTGTGGAACAACCTGGACATGGAGGTTCATGAATGTGCAGTGCAAGACGACATCTACAGGCTGGCCGTCTTCGAGGCCGCTTGCAATTCCTGGTGCGCTGTTGTTTCCCTTGTTCAAGAAAAGTTGTTCAAACACCCGCGTGCGCACAGAACGAACTACGACATCAAAGGCCGTCGAAGGAGGGGAGATGCCTTTCTCCAAAGTCACAAACTTGGACAATTGGCGAGTAAGAATCACATCCAAAATCAACTCTGCGCTGAGGTCCTACTCCAAGGTTGAGTTGAGTGTCAATCAAAGACAAAGATCACGTTACATGTCGTTCACTCTCATCCTTAAGGCGAGATGCGAGAACAAGCAGAAGCGGAGTGACAAGGACCTCGATGCCCTGGTTGCACTGAATGCGAACCAGAGAAGTTGAATCGACGTTGGATATTTCCGTCTTGCGAGAAGCGACCGAAGACGGTGGTCTTGCGATGTTCTTGGGCCTATGGAAACTAGCGGTTGGCGGGTCCTAACATACCACGTAATCAAAACGCGCTAGTCCCCCGAAAGAACGTACGCACTCTCAGCTTTATGAAAGGTGAGCCTTCTCGGCTTGATATGTCAACCAACATGCACTCCCTATAACGCGTCGTGAGGCGTTCGTAGTGACGCAAGAGTATTCTCCTGGTGTCATCTATGGGATTGTGAGCCGGCTCTAATATATCAGGACACTACTCACTAGGGTTCGTAGACCACTCGCTCTCCCACGATCCGCTGTCTGTCAGGTCGGCGTCATCCGACTCGTCGTCTGAAATGGATGGTTCAGAGTCATCCACACAATCTGCTGTCGGTGCAAAAACGCGACTTCGTGCCAAGCGTGCATCCCTTTCCACTTCGGATACATTTTCTCCGTCTGATTCAGACAGGTGGGAGAGTTGAGACCAATGACGGGCTGGGCTAGGTTGTTGCTGCTGGACATTGGTATTTTGTATGCGGCTAAACTGTGGGAGGACGAGTGGCGGAAGATAAAGATCATTCCGATGCACGCGATGAGACGGACGACGTCGTCTGCTGCGATCAGCAGCATGTGGCTTGCTCCCAAAGTTAATTCGAGCTTCCGCGAGTTGACTCAGCAAGTACTGGCCTCTCTGGGTCAAGATGTCTTGTTCATGTAGAAACGTGCTTTGAGGATTGTCACTTGTCTTTGGGGAAGTGAACGAGTCCAGTGCGATGTCGAAGTCCAGAGCAGCAGCTTCAGACCATGACCTCCGGGAAGCGTCCGAAGTGACCAAGCCTTTTACGGCAACTAGAGGCAACCTCAGACTGAGCAACCTGCCGCAAAGTTGACCCTGCAGATTGTTCGTATGCAACACAAGCCCTTGTGGCATGTCCAAATCAACAGCAGCCGCCCCAGCGATGCAAGTGGAATTCAAAGCCTTTAGGGAAAGCTTCAAATAGGTCACTGAAATAACCATCAGAGGAGCCTCATCGACAAAAACCCTTCTCACGATCTGGATCAAGAGGGACACTGAATTCACTTGCAGGAGCATTCACGACGTCTGTGAATTGTTCTTGAAACACGTCAATAACCGCGAGTAGAACACGGCATTCGAGCGGCATCGCAATGATCTTGACCTGTCCCAGCGCAATCTCCCATAAACACACGTACGTGCGTGTGCGTGGTGGCGGTCCAAAAAGTCTATTGGTAGTGATCTCGATTCCTGGACAAATTGGCTTGCATCTCCAGATATTTCAGCAACCACGTACCATCGATAACAAGCATTTCCTTGAAGTGTCGCCTTTTATTGCAGAAGAATTCATCTTCCAGATATGTCTCCATGATGCATCCTTTGATCTCGCCAATGTTGAGCGACATCTCTATAGCGATATGAGATGTCCATCTGTGAATACCATAGCTGCCACTTACCCATAAAATAATCGTGCAACCGAAGATCAAGCTGTAGTTCGGGAAAAGAAAGGAATAACGAGGTGCCAATGTCTTTTGCGGTCGTCATACTCGAGTACCTCTCAAAGCCAGGTAAGCTGGCAGGGAGTAACAAAGATCCACGTTGAACGTTTAGACTAAATTCAACTTGGAGTATGTTTGTCTGTACTTGTTTCAAGAAAACAGATCGCTCCCTGTTGTGCATACTCACCTTGCCTGGACGCCACTTCTTCTCGATAGGATCACCTATTTCACCCCTGCACCGTTTCTCAAGATACTCTGTCAGCGTAGAGAAGTGGGTAAATGCGCCAAAGTAATTGTCACGTAACACCATAAAGTATCTGGCCGCCCAGCCCAGAGTTTTCATGGCGACATCACCAGCCTGTTCTCAAATTCGTAGAGGTAAGGATGCTTGTAGACAAGTGACGTACCGAAATGGCAACTTTAAGTTGCTCGATATTATCTGGGTGGACTTCCGCCCAGTAATGATAAGTTCCATCTATACGGAATTTGCCTGCCCGTAGAATGTGACAATCCTTGCCCTGACCATAGAGAAACTGGGTATTCCACTTGGGCAAGCAGATGGAGACGGAGAGCTCTGGCGCATCGACCGTGAAAGCGATAGTCGTGGCTTCTGGGAGATACACGTTCGACGGAATCGTCGCAACTGCCCGAAGCCGGGGAGATTGTAAGCTGACCATAGCTTATAACACGTCATTGCAAGAATGGACACCAGGAAGACGATGCACGCACTGTTCTCATCCGTGATCAAAGGCTTGTCAATGATGTTCTGATCGTTGGCATACAGGTTTATATAAAAATGATGCAGATGAAGTTCTAGTGAATAGATAGTTGGCACAAAATGGTGCCGTTCCGTGGGTTCACCGCTAGCCCAATCGCGAGAAAGGTCGGTGATCATGTTGATATGATCCCTTAAAAGAAAGATGACTGGCTGCTGCAGGGAGACGGTGAACGACCATTGACGTTCCGCATTCCATTTGAGGGGGGCAGGAAGCGCTGCAGAAACCTACGCAAGGTCAGGCTAAAACCTATAATACGCAGCCAGACTAACTTACTCGACATGATTCCGCGCTGACAACTTTAATGTCATTCAAACTCGATGTAACCTCGATGGTGTCGAGATGCACTTCCAACCGAGACTCATATCCATCCGGCCCTATGACCATTGGAATAAGAAAGCTGATTGAAGAACTGTCCCCAGCAGCAACGTGGAGGGAAGCGTGTTCTCGTATCCGCGATTTCGGGATATCCGCAAGTCCGTCCCATTGCCAGTTCTTTGATGCTTCGCGAAATGGGATGTTTAAAGTGGTTGATTCGCGCAATTCAACAAAGATCTTCATGGCGGTCCATATCCGTTTATCCCCGGGCTTGAGGCGCTGTGATAAATCCATGTCATGAAAGGTAGGAGGGAAAAAAGTTCGTTGAAGGTGAGCCCTGAGACAGGTTGTGAGGAGGCCGCGTAACGTGTAAAGACGAGAATCTCACCGCTGTCGATCCGCCCATGGACCGTACCGTAACACGCCGTTGCGAATAACCAAGTCGATTCCCCACTCAGGGGGCAAATCCCCATTCCCAATGTCATAGGACTCTAACCCCATCCCCTTCGGTCCATCAAACTCGGCGGGAACTTCACCCACGACATCCGCATAATACGAGAGTTCCAACATCGGAGCCTCTACAATTCGTCGCTCAATCGCATATTCGAGCTTTGTGAAGTCACCACCGACAAAGTTGCTTTCATCTAAACTCTTCCTGCCGGTCTTTCCCTTGAACCCGCTGGATGCGAGATGGTTGGGAGAAAACAACGCCGAGTACAGCCTAATTCCCCTCCACATCTTCAAGAATACTCCGAATGATAAATAGTTGAGTGGGATGCGGTCGGCATGACTACAGATTGTCAGACGACCATACAAGAAGAACCGGACATTGGTTACTGACATAGATTTTTCCGCTTGCGTGCGAATAGCATGGCCCATGCTGGTCATAGGTCCCAAATAATGTTCGTTTTCTACAAGATGGATAAGGGCATTCTGGAACCTAAAGTTCAAAAGTTGCTTGTAAAGGTCACATTTGGATTTTGCCTGGATCGCATATCAGCAAAGTATACCCGATGGGTGACTGGCAACATACCCGTACGATCCCGAATGTACCGTCTGCCCTATGGCATTCGGAGACCATGAGGCTCGGCGTTGATGAATTACCGCATACAATGGCCAATCTAGATATCTCGATGGATATTGGCAACAAGTCCTTGGGATCAAGATATGGCATTTGTCGCTTAATCCAATTTATTATGGTATGAATGATGGGCGGTGGCTTGATGCTGGCTAATCCAGATGGAGGATATAGGCCTGACGGAATGTTTAAGAGATAGTCACCAACTGAAACGAATTACTTGCCCTCCAATCCTGAAGTACGGGAAAAGTAGCGTCGAGCTTCAGGTTGTTCGGGGACGGACGGTGCATTGGCCCGCATCTGAGAAAGGATATGATCGTACGCTGCAGTTCTGTTGTACAGAAACCACTCGAATCCGTGGATAGAAACCTTGATGCGGCATGAAGGAAGCACGTATGTCTGGTGAACTTCCAAGGCGTTCGTCAGCTAATTCTGGCACGAGGAAATGGTCGCACCTTCCTCTGCACCAACATGCGCACGATTTAAGTCATCCCCAGTCGCTGGCACACGCAACCAGTATCTCCAGGAAACCTGCGCTTTGACAATCTTGATGGTCTGGTTGCTAGAGTGGTAGAGTACATCCTTGAGAAGGATCCTGCCGGCGAGTATCGAAAAGTGAATAGAGCCTGATGCATTGCATGGTTTGTGTCGGAAAGGGCGTTCGAGCGCGAAGTACTCACCAATCTGAATCCATATGCTGGATTCACCCTTATTCCAATACCTGATTCTCAGGAATAGCCCAATGGCAGCCGCGACAAGGCGGTTGAAGTAGAAAAGGTAGAAGACCGATGCTATGAGGACGCAGATACAAGCAACCAGGAGATACACCCTCAGCATGGTTGGGGGTAGAAGGATTCAAGTTTAGCAGGTGAAGAGTGGCGTACTGCGCGAACGCGTGCATTAGCTTGGCTTACTCCACACCGTCATGCAGTCTGCGCCAAAGTCACCAAGCCCGCTCAAACGTTTTGCTCTACACACCACTACAACTTGCTCGTCGGAAGCGACAGCCTACGGAAAGTGCATCGTTGCAACGTATGCTGATGTTCGCAAAGATTGCTGCAAACAAGAATTCGAGAAATTCGGGCAGTGTTTGCGAAAAGCGGTATGTCTTGAGAAAGGACGACGTGTCTGCCCACTCATACAACATAGATGAAGCGCAACTGGTAACAAACCCTTTCTGCAGTCAAGGCTGGTTATATCGTTGCAGGACCGAGTGTGGAGATTACAGTAGATAACCAGGCTATACGAATTCTACTCGATCTACTCGGTGGACATGCCCCCCGGTATGCTCCTCACGTCTTCTGCATCTGGGCTGTTGACAGTCGGGTCGGACTGATCCGACACTCGGCGTCTCGCCTCTTCCCGCCGTCTTACAACAGCCCTCCAATGCATGGGCAGAGGCGTCGGGGTGGTATTTGGCAGAGGGAGGGTGGTCGAGTCCGTGTGCGACGCGAGCGGCATGGGGTTTCGCAGATGGTTCGTGAGATGCTGGAAGCGGAGGTCTATGATCATTGTGGGTGTATTATGGTGTGAATATTTTCGATCGTCGTCGTCGTCGTCATGGTCTACTTCCAGGGCAGGTGGTGGAGGTGGTGACAAGGCAGGTGACGATGGGATAGCGCTGGGTTCGGGGTCGGACATGGTGGACGAGCGTAGCGAGATCTCGAATGAGACGGTGGTGAGGAGCATCTGAAGACAGAGGATGAGGGTATCGAGCAATACAAGGTGCAGCTTGGAAGGGAGATATCCTGTGCAGGTGTGAGCAGGACGACTGCTGCGGTCGAACAGAATACAAACCCATCCCGACAAAGTCAAGAATGACGGCGCGGCTCTCTGTTGCGCCGTCTCGGACATGAGACCAAAAACTTGGTGCATTCGAGAGACAGAGGAGGAGGAACCAGACGCGCAAGGACAGCTTGGGATCGAGCTCGCGAGGTTTGTAGAAGATGAACTGGCTAGCGACTCTACACAGCAAGGGCAGCAATGTGGGCGATAGGAAGAAAGAGAGGGTGTAGAACTGGAATATGAGATTGTCGAGCTAGTTATTTCCTGCAGTGAGCACATCTCGGCGACAGGTAAATGAGCCGAAACACCAACAGAGTCGATAATGTGTTGTCGTTGAACGTCATGGCGCTTGTGCATGACATCTAGTCCGTCCCACCGCTGAGCCCGTCGTCGTTGCGTACGTCGTTGAAGCTGAGATGCAGCACAGTCCTCACTAAGACTGTTTGGCTTTGTTGGCGGTACATTGACTAGTACGATTAGTATACTAGCAACAATTATCGAATGTTATCATACAGTCCATGTCATCCATCCAATAAATAAATAAAAAGTCCTATATCATCGTAGCAGTCGTTGGGAGTATTTTGGGGGAGGTGGCGTATGGGTGAATACAGCCTGCATGTAAGAAGCATGGTCCATCACAGCAGCATGAGCACTCGTAGACAGATCTGAAGTATATACAGAATGCCGTTCATCCGAAGTCCCTGGAGATGGTCGTTGAATCCCATTGGCACTAGGAAGCTGGCCTGCGGGTCCATAGGGATTTGGCAACCTTTCCTGCTGAGCGGCTACTTCCTGCGGGTGACTGGGCGCTGTTGTCGCGACGGTTGATATAGATGGGCGGGGTGGTAATGCGCGGACGCGACGGCCAGGGGGGCTTTCCGGCAAGGGAAGAGATGGTGGCGGTGGCGGCGGGGGGCTAAAAGGCAAATCACGGTCGTGCGTCGACACGGGAATGTAGTGTGTCGGTCGGATATCCAGAACGGCTTCCTCAAAGCTCAGTGGATCACCGGAGCTTTGTTGCGAATGGAGCAACTCGATGTTATCACTCGCTTGGCGCGTATGTCTAGAGTTTAGAGAGTCGGGCTTGCCGGAGAGGGCATGGAAATAGCCCAGGCGCCGTGATCGGTCGTCTCGCTTCTGTGTCCGAAGGCGATATACATACCGGATGGCGATCAGCACCCCGTCTTGATATTGATCAAAGGTCAGTAAACGCAGAACCGGGAGGACGAGAGGACGAACATAGCTCTAGGAGCAGCAGCGCCGCAACGATCGCTATGAACACGTACGTTGAAACACTCATGAGGCGGGCGCAACTCGACTGTATAGAAGTGTCCACAAACACTTCTGAACAGGAGTTGACAAGCTGCTGGCGATTACTTTTGCGCACGGTTACGAGGAAGTATATGCCAACGATGACGTTGAGGACAAAATGGAAGCAAATGAAATAGGCATAAATCATGACGAATAGCTGTTTTCGTGCGACAGCGCCGATAAAGCTGCCAAACAGAGCTAGGTAAGCACTTGTGCAGGTGGGGTTTCTAGGACAGACGCACCCGACCGTAGATGCGAAAAACAAGAGACTTTCGACGATCCCCGTCAGAATGAAAGCCGTGCGTTCCTTTGCGGAGAGCTCGTAAGAATCTAGGGCATATTAGTACAATTGAGATGGCGGTGTAAATGAGAGAAAACGTACGGGAAATCTCGAACCAAATGATGACTGATATGGCCCCGGAAAGAAGGAATGTGAGCACAGACATGAGTACAAATCCAGCGCGGACTGGTATACAACAGCAAAACGAGCTGGAGCGAAACAGCCAGGCCTTGAGGTTGGTGAGCATTGGAAAACCTGGCAGAACTGGGCCCGCAATGTCACTATGGCGATGTTCCCTGCATCGCCGCACGCGACGTCGGCGCTCAGCCTGAGATCAAGTGGACCGGAGTTTCAACAACATACCGCACCGCCAACGACTATGAATGATGCCATGGACATCGACGAACATCCAGCGCGCGTGCCGCAGCGTCCAGCAAGTCCACCGCCCCGCCGTGCCCATTCAGAGCCCTTCCATGCACCAGACTTCACCGTCGGTTATGTCTTTTCCTCAGATATGCTCCTACACGTATCCAATCACGGCCATCCAGAACAACCCGGACGTATTACAAGGATATACGACACACTCAGAGGCGCCAACTTGATCTCAAAGATGAAACAAATCCCGATTCGTCCTGTACTCCGCAACGAGGCACTCCTTGTACACACCCAGGAGCACTGGGACAAGGTCCTCGCAATTCAATGTGAGTGCTCAAAATGCACTTTCTTCACGAAACCCCGAGACTTATAACGCGAGTCTCCAGCGATGGCCGCACAAGACATCACTGATTCGGAAAGTTACTATGAATCATTGTCCCTCTATGTCATGAACGGCACCACCCGCGCTGCCAAACTGAGCTGCGGTGGTGTCATTGAGTCGTGTCTGAAAGTGGCCCGAGGTCATCTAAACAAGGCTTTTGCTATCGTGCGACCCCCCGGGCATCACGCTGAGCCTGACGAGCACATGGGTTTTTGCTTCTTCAACAACGTTGCCGTCGCAGCAAAAGTAGTTCAATTGTGTACACCAATCAAGCGTATATTGATACTGGACTGGTACGTCAATCGGTTGTATGCCATACGTAATTCTCTTGACACTCTGCTCAAGGGATGTGCACCATGGTAAATACATTCGTCGTTCTCCGCTTTAAACAACTCACTTTGCTAGGAAATGGTACCCAGCGTGCCTTCAACGACGATCCGAGCGTGTTGTACATCTCCATACACCGCTATGAGCGTGGCCAGTTTTATCCTTGTGGTCCTTTTGGCGGTTTGGAGTCCTGTGGGGAAGGTCCAGGTCTTGGCTAGTATGTCCTTGCACTTACACGCAAGCACGTTCCTGAAAGGCACTAGTTCTGTCAACGTTCCGTGGCCCACAAAAGGGATGACAGATGCCGATTATATCCATGCCTTTCAGCAAATTGTAATGCCAATCGGATTGGAGTTTGCGCCCGAACTGGTGATTGGTCTGTTTAGGAAAATCTTTCCACCTCGGCACATTGATAAACCCTTTCTTTCAGTTTCAGCTGGCTTTGATGCAGCAGATGGTGATGATTTGGGCGAATGTCATGTGACACCCACTGGGTACGCACACATGACTCATATGCTAGCAAGTTTGGCTGGCGGTAAAATGGTTGTCGCTTTAGAGGTGCGCAGCTAACTTGGATTTCCGCGTGGTGTCTTGATGGTATCCCTTTTTGTTGCATCTCAAGGGTGGCTACAACCTTGAATCTATATCAAATTCCGCACTAGCGGTTGCTCGTGTTTTGCTTGGGGACGCTCCTCCAGAATTACCTCCAATGATGGCTTCCGAAGCTGGTACAGAAACCGTGTGGCAAGTGGCACTCGAACAAAGTAAGTACTGGAAGAGCATCAATCCAAAAGCCTGTGAACCTCGTGAGGGTACGTATATTGCATCCCTTATAATCGTGTCAAACTCAACCACTGCAGAACTAGACGAGATTACTTTTTCGATCCCGGAGATTCTCAAGGGACACAGACAACATTATTTGTATTCGCAGCATCGAATGTTACAAATGCCATTGATGCCAGCTTACGAAGAACGCTACGGTTCACAGGTGATGTGCACGTGAGTACTCTTCTGGAAATCTGCTCGTATTTGCGTAATGACGTTGCTTAAAGAGACGACTTGCTCGACAACAAGACGATTGTCATGTTCGTTCATGAATTGTTTGTACACTTTTTTGCCTTTTGCCGCGCCTTGCCAAGTCTGTTATTAGTGGAAATCTTCGCGTAGAATTGGACGGCCGTCCCATGTGCGACGTCAACCTGGAACATTCATATCTTGTGTGTTTCCATTTTTCAATCCTTAATATCGTGACCAATGCCTCCTATAGATCGATTTCTCAAAGGAGCTCATTGCTTGGGTGAAGAGCGAAAATTATGCACTGGTCGATGTCAATCTCTTTCCCAAGCCATTTTCGGTCTCAGCATTACCCACATTACTGGTACGATTGGTTATGAAATGCTGTTCAACCTTAAAAGTTTGTCTATTGCAGCGCCCGAGAGCCGCGGAAAATCCAGCGCGAGATCTTTTAATATACATCTGGGACAATTATGTCCAGTGAGTAACCAAACGTCACATTCATTTACATGACCCTTTTTTCACTGAAGATTGTCGAGTGCCACATGCATTATCCTGATTGGTCACGGTCTTGGCTGCCAATCCTTGATGGACATGATCAACGCCAGACGTAGGTTGGGCATATTGAGCAAGTCGCAGTTATCTAAGGGGTGACAGGGACCAATATGATTAAATACGTCAATCTCGTCGTCCAAGTCATCGGAACGGGGAAAATACCTCTGATACCCAAAGACTCTGATACTTTGCGGACGTGGTACTCAAAAGTAATGTCTTTTTTGTCCTTGTCTCCCAAATGCTTACGGGCCACCAGAATTCTATGGTTATTGTACATCCTCGCCACCCAGCCTTTGCTGCAGACAACAAGATTTTCAGACGACATGGACGAATCTTGCAAATCGGTATCTATACTTCTGCTTCGCACCTGTTCCTCACGTTGACACACTTGCAGAGGAAGTCAAGCCAATCAAGACCATCATAAAGGCCCTTCCATTGATACGCGACCAAGTACAGCAACTGGCCAGACCTAGAGCATAGCACATCATACTCCTCCAACCATTTCTTCTAATAATCTTGTATTCCGGTCCCTACTTGTAGGTAATAGTATTCGGGTATTTAGAGCCACTCCACGGAGCGTCTGCGCGAAGAGATGACCCCTACGACGTGGGCTTCTGGGTCAAGAATTGTGCCGCCAACAGTGGCGACAAAGTCTCCCGATAAAGAGGCGGCAGACTGTACCCCAAGCAGCTCCTCCAGGTTGGTCGACGCAAGCGCGAGAGCCTCTGATTTGGAAATTCGACCATTGCTTTCCAGGGCGGCCTGCAAGGAATGTGTCATAAAGGATGTGAACAAAACAAAGGCTAGAGGACTAACCCATGCGACATCGAAACGGGTATTGCGAGCACTCCATTGCTCGAGGATACCAATGCCAACCTTGACACCATGTGCAAGCAGCGTAGTGATCGTGGTGTCTTTGGTCAATGGTGGGCCCGGGAGTCTTGGAGAGGTTTCAGTTTGGCAAGCATCAGAGATTGAGCACGTACATCCGCCTCTTCTCCCACGACTCAGGGAATGGCCTGGACGGTGTCAAGATGACTCCGACCTTTGCCTCGCCCAGATGCTTAGCTAGTAAGTGAGCTTCGGCGGCGCCGGCTACGGTGAGCTTGAGCTCAACGTTTTTCTTGGTCTCAACCTCTTTTTTGAGTTTGATCAACGACGCAATAATATCAGCGCTTTGCGTTTGGACGACGAGCAGGATCTCTCCCTTGGGTGCATTTAGGCACAAGAATAGAATCAAGAATCGCTTCGAAACAGCTTACCTTGGCAACACGGTAAAATGGTCCGCTTGTAGCGTCCAGCAACAAGTGACGCAAGGCAGCAATCTGAGTGCTTACGCTAGTGGAGGATATCGAATGGCCAATGTTGACGTGCAAAGCGGCTGTATCCTGAATGACAGCACCTTCCTGCAATGCATGTACCGCGCCCGTCGAGAATGCTGTGCTTAGGCCAGAGACGAAGCCATAAGATGTCGGAGGCGTGATCGCCGACGTCACGCCTGCGTGGTAGGCAATTCTAATTGCTAGCGTCTCAGCATACCAGACACAACATTGAAAACAGAAAACCTACAAGGTATCGCGACCTTCAAACTGCAGACCATCGACGGCCAAAATAACCTCATTGCCCAGTAGAAGTTTTGGAATAACATCTGATAGCGGATCGAGTACTGCGCCGTCATGCGTAGATTCTTCGCCCTGGATCTCCTCCAGACCGAGGGGCGAACCATAGGACACCAATCCAGGGCTGAGAAGAGACATGGATAAATGCTATGTTTGGAGAGCAAGAGACACCCACCAGATTGCGCCACCTTGAAGATCAAAAGATTCAAAGGTTTGATCTGAGGACCTGATAGATCCAAGACAAGTATGTTGAGATCCAAAACATGAGATTTCCCCGCTTTGTACTACAACAACTCCTGGTTCATTGTCACGAACATTCAATACCTCCTGGATGCCAGGCCAACTCCTTTGGTATACACTGCTAACGTTAGTAAATACGATGGTATCAGCCTTTGCAAGGCTTCTCGATAAAGGCGGAAGCCCCTGGTATTTAATTGCCGCCTTTGCCGCCTTTTCAAAATCGGGTATAGATGGGAGCGACTGGAATGTAAAGGGTTTCTCCACAGTGAAGGGGTTTTCAAGCTGAGTAATACCGTCAATCCAAACTTGCTTGGGTGTCGCGCCCAAAGCCAATGGGTGGCTATCCCATATCACAATGTCTGCGGTGGCGGGTTAGTATCAAGGGCCCAGTCACCCTGGTAACCTCCTCACCTGCGTCATATCCTGTGCATCGGTTAGTCAGGGTGCTCGTTTTTATACAGTTCAACCACACCTTCACGGATGGAACCGACACGGTGGTCCAGGCCAAGGACTCTAGCCGGAGTGGAAGTGACAGCGGAGAGAGCAAGGTCAGCGGAAAGGCCATAGTAATAGGCCTGTTGGGCTTCAAAAAGCAAGAACCTGGCATTTAACACAGGATGGTCACTCTGAAAACATATCAGTCCCATGTAAGAGAACACAGAATCAGCTGGTAGCACCTTCATCACCACATCTATACTATTCTCTGCCAAGATGCGCGGAGCAAACTCAGAGCCTCGGTAAGCTTCTCGCTTATACCTAGCGTTGGTCGCAAACAAAGCAACAGCCGGTGTGTTGTCTGAATGCAATTTTGTAAGTAGTTCACAGAAATAAAGACAACATACTGTAGGCTTGCTTGAGAGTTCCGGGGACCAAGTAACTCTCATGTGCATGGTGGAAAGCAGCGAGGGGAAACTTGAACTCGTTTGTAAGCTGGTACCAAATTAGTGCATCTCTTGCATCACGTTCGGCATGGAACCTACGCGAACAAAGTCGTCAAGGTCAACTGCTTCATAACAGTGAGTGTGGACCTGGCGGGGGCCACGGGTTAGCGGAGGGCCACGGACACCGTGCGGTGTATCAAATACCTTGACACGACCTCTGAGAACGTCGACGAGAGCCTCCCACTGGAGGTCTTCAGGGAAATCGCCGAGACCCTCCCACTCACCAGCCAAGGCCTTCGCGCAGTAGGTATCTTGGCTCTCTTTAATCTTGCGGGCAGTATCATAACTGGCAGACGATATGTGTTACAAGACGTATTCAATTTCAATAATTCTCAATATCCTTACGCTTGGCGGAACGCCCAGAGGCTATCCATGCGGGTATTGCCATACACACGGCCTACAATGAGATCATAAGTCATATTTTCCTTCATGTTCGTGGTAAGCGCGTACTGGGATTCTCTCCTGCAGTTTCAGATCATCAGCAATAAGGCGTTACGTGTCACCAGGAAAGGCGCACCGCATGCATGTCTGTGGGCAAGAGGTCAACGAATATATCAGCTAGCTCATAAGATATTCTTACTTCATCTGTCTCCAGCGTGGTGGCAGAGTGGGGTCGACACGGGTATCATTGATGGTATAAGGAGGTTCGAGCAACATCGATGAGGGAGATCGCTCTTCAGTAGGGCGTAGTTTGATAACGAATGCTTGGCCACCTATATCTCGAGTAAGAATATGCCTCGCTCAATAAGCTGAGAGTAGCCGGACCAATTGCATTAGCCGAGCCAGGTAGAATATTGGCAGTCGTGACACCCCCGGATATAGCAAGCTGATATGCATCATCGTGAGTATTAAGCCCATCCAGGCTTCGCATCCACGGTAAGATGGGTCCTAAGACCTGTCAGCTGGACGCCAAGTAGAACTGGACGAAGAAAATGTAATAACCATTGTACGAATTAGTGTCATCTGATCCACCAAGTGCGGGAACGCTATCAACCCCAAGGTGAGAATGCATGTCAACTATCCTGCGACAAACAAGTATTAGAGACGCGACATTTGGCAGACAGGAAAAGATTACCCCGGGGTTACCCAACTTCCGCCCACGTCGACCATGAGGAGATCCTCAAATTCTGCTAAATTCACCTCAGAGACATGTCCCACGAACTTTATGATACCCTTATCCAACAGGATGTCTGCACCATAAATCTCGTAGTGGGATGGATCTCCGGTCCATACAGAGGCGTTTCTGATGAACGTCGGGCGTGTACCGTCGACGAAACGATCAGACTGGGTTCTCTGCGAAAAGTCAGCAGGTGGCCCAGGCCGTACGTGAAGCATATTGCATTTCTGCAGAGTTTCTTCCGCATGAACGGGCAACTTGACGAGATTCCTGGTCACGAGTGTGTAGCGAGAAGCAGACCATATCCAGACGACAGCGGCAGCGCTGCAGAGGGTAACGACGCGCACGAACGCGTTCTTGCGAGTCTTGGGTCTTTCAACCACTCCCAGCTGAGCGTGATGGGGTAAGCACTTGTCCATGACGCGGAACGGGTGAGAACTACAGTACTACAACCTTTATAGTGGACCTTTGAACGAGCACTGCCACAAACCGGAAGATGGTCACGGCCAGAGCAAAGCCGCCCGTCGTACAACCCGGCATCGGTAACAATATCATCGTCAATCCGAACCAGGTGAGCTCTCCCATTAAACCCAACGTTCGACTTACTGGCGTCACTTGAGCGCTTGAACCCAGTTACCGAATGCATTCGCAATGTGGGTAAAGAATTTGGAGACATTGTACCCGATTTCCAGGTTGGTCGCACGACATGCATCCTATTTCTGAGGTGTGTCTTTTCTTTATTGAACTAGCGTCATAATCTGACCAACATGTCAGTTTGAAGTACCACCGACTTCATCCCGAGTACATCCACACCCGAATCGAGAAGCTTGGACACTCGTACAACCTTAGGGTACTCCTTATCATATGTGACGTCGTAAGTAAGCTCTATTTCTTTTCCTGGTGTCTATTCACATCATCCCTAGACCGAACACCAAGCATTGATCAGAGAGCTCACCAAAGTAACGTGCTGCTCCTCTCTTTGAACTTGCTACGGACAGCCACTACAGGTGTGTTTGATGAACAACCTCACGGTCATCGTAGCATGGAGGTACGCCCATGCCTCGTGCACCCATTCGTTCTGACCTCGCCCTCGCAAGCAACGACGAAGCCGGCCAATATATTGCGACGTTCAAACAATTCGAACGCAAGCCACCAGACCTCATCAAGGAGCGGGTCGACAAAGATTATGATTCCCAGCTGCGCACCGCACTCACCAGCATCAACAAAGTCAACAAGACTGACGTAGAAACACTCCGCACGTCTCTCGGTGTATGTTATACCCCAGGATTCCTCATGCGTGATTTGATTCCGCGAACAGAGTTTTGCAGATATCAGCAGGGCTTCCGCTGACAGGCTGCAGACATTACCCGGATTTGGTCAGGTCAAGGTGAGAAGGATAAAGGATGTGTTCGAGAAGCCGTTTCGCAACCAGTCGACGAGTGCGGCCTTTTCGCTTGGCAGTCAAGTGGCATCTCAACCCCGTAATTCGGTTTCTTCTGCAAACGATATACCACCCGCGGGTGCGAATGAAAAGGGAAAGGAGAAGGAAGCGCCCCTACCATCCTTTGCTGCAGACAGCCAATTCCGCGAACCGAGCCCCGTATGGGATATCGAACTAGATCTTGTTTAGCCTGTAAATTATTCGGTGGGAGCACCAGTCAAGGTCTGTGTCCCAATGCACTCAAAAGATAAAGTTCCCATGCGTGTACTCAGGACCATATCATAAAGGAACTCAGAATCGTAGTGTCGTTTTATAGGTTGGTGAATGAAGCGCAAGATGTTGTAGTGTACAGCGTTGAGTAGAATGCTTTCGCAAATCTATAATTGACTGAATACCATATGAACCAGCAGGGCACGGATGAATTAAGACAACATGTACTACGACTAATTATGAAAGAAAATAGGTTGTAATGCACGAAAAAAATACAGCGACAAAACGTTTATTGCAAATGCATGGATCCGTGAAAAGAGGAAACCCGTCTCTTCTGTGAGCAATTCATGAACGCTGTGGAGGAAAATAGGCCTTCAGAGTGGACGTCCTTGGACGCGGACGAATACCTATGAGTGCCATGCGCTCATAATGGATACGCATTGCTAGACGCTGTATCTCCGCCTTTGCCCTTGAACGGTCGAGATAAGCGGCACGGTTGTCAACTGCAATAGCCATCAGTGCTTCGCTTCCAGTAGCGGCGATTCACACTCACCAATTTTACCCTGCAGAATATCGAGGAGTTTGCGGAGAAGCTCGAGTGGTTCCACTGGCAGCTTTTTGGACTTGCCTGGGCTCCATGATAGGAAGGTGCCACTCCCGGATTTCATGGTCGCACGCTCTTCTTCAACGTATGGCGCAATTTCAGCGAGAGCCACGGATAAGATATTGACGTGGTGTCTAAGCTCCTCATAGTCTATTGTTTCATTTGCAATGTCGAATAACTTGCAGGTTCCAGCATCAGGAGAAACTGATAATATGAGTGGTTCAAGTGGAGGTGCCTGATGCTGAGTGGGTGTTTTCACTGTTTCATCGCGAGGCGAAAGAAAGAAAGGAAGACACATACATTTGGGGTAATGGAAACAGAAACCAAGAGGCAGTACGCAACATGTTGTGCAATGCGCCTCGCACGACTACTTCCACTTGCAAAAAACGAGAGCAACCGAGCCTTATTGATCGGAACTAGTTGTCTAGAGAAGTTTAGAACCTTCTCATGGATACCATCAAGCTAATGGGTTCAACGTTGGTGCGTGACACATGGAGGACAAAGTCTCACGCACAAGGCAATCTGTCGCGCCACGATTGCAGACAACGTCCAAGGTGATATTCAGTTGCATACGGAGTTCATCCGATGTCAGTGAATCAAGCCCCACAATAACGAGGCTCAACACTAGATTTGCGACATCATGCGAAGCGAAGGCACCGGCGCTAAAATGTGTCATGAGTACCTTGATCGAAGTCACCAAACATTCTACTGACAAGGCTGCAGTTTTCACGATAGTAAGAAGCCTTTTGAGAGCTTTCAGGCGAGTCTCATGCGAGACGTAGTTCTTCTGAGCGCGTTGCGTAATTAACCCGAGTCCCTCAAGGATCGAAGGGTTTGCACCCAACCGAAGCAATGCAAACAGGATAGTAGCAAAAGGCAATTGTACCTTAAGTTCCCACAAATCACGAAGAGCAATACGAAGAGCGTCGGAAAGCTGCGAGGAGGCAAAAAGGGCTGCGAAGATAGTCAGCAACAAGACGATCAATTGTGAAAAAACCTACCCATGTCAAGTAGTTGGGGCATGTTTGACGACAGGATGCCTTTAGGAACAGCAGCGAGCGCACCAGCGCGAAGAATTGAATCCAGCAATGAATAATCTAAGAAACCTGCTGTCAACCATGCGATCGAATTTGGATGTTTAGAAGACACATACCGCCGTCTCTGGCGAAACCTTCTAAACAAGTGAGAATAGGATGACCTGACAAGGGCATGATCGACATAGAATCAACATCCATATCGTCCACTGAGCGCTCTATCCAGAGAGAAATGCCCAAAACCGTTGTCTGGTTCGTATTTCGTGCCCTTTCTTTTCCTTTGCTACCTCTGTCCCCAGTAAGTATTTTGTTGACTGCTTCACCGGCAACGGCACCCAACATCTTGGATGCGCTATCCCCAATCAAATCCTCCCCATCACTGGGGTCAACAGGGCTGCCGGACTTGCGCGAATCATGAACAGCTCTCCAGGCTGCTTGTTCATCTGTGAGGTGTAATTGAAGCACAGGATCGACTTCATCATCAGAGTCGACTGATGCTTCTCGACAACCTTGCCTGACGGCTTCTTCTGCGAGACGAAGGGCGGCACAACTGGTACCTTGTTTGTCTTGCAACTGCTTCTCGCGCAAAAGAGCTTTCAGAGGGTTGACTGCCCGTGATTTCTTGGGATTTAATGGAGACACTGTCTTGCCAACAACGGGTGAAGATTCCGATATTGTTACGGGTAGACGAAAGGCTGGTGCGAGTTTGCGAGCTCTTGTAGAGGTTCGCGTTGGTCGCGGTAGTGGTGAACCATCCGGAGTCCTGCCACTGATGGTCGCGTTGAAAGTCGAGGGCACGCTCGACAATGGTGATGAAAATATGTCATTTCCAGTTCGTGGCGTAGGAAATACCGAACTGCATGACAAAAACTGGGGCTCAAAGCTTAACTCACCAAAATCAGGAAGCCTTACCTTCGTCGATTTGTCTTACTAACCAGAGGAAGCTCATCAATAATATCACCGTCGTCGCTATCTTCTAGTTCACGAAATGCAAGAGGTCGATCGTCATCACTGGAATGGTTGGCGGCAAATGCCCTTGCTTTAATTTCTGCAATAAGCTTGGCAGTCTTGGCGTCCGGATCAAGTGGTTCTGGAGTAGCAGGAAGAGGAGAGAGCTCGTTTATGTCAGGCGAAGGAAGAAATGCAGCAACGACAGGTGTCTGAAGAACAGTGTTACTGCTGGGCGTCGCCGCAGAACCAAACTGCGCAGGAGGGGAGGCATTCGAAACATGGGACAAGGGCGAGACGTGGATAGGAGACGAAGGAGGTAAGTCCACTTCCATGGCATCCTCGGATAGGCGGGGCGAAGAAGAAGTAGAAGAGTCGAGCGCCTTCCGTCTCCATGTCTGGACGCTTTCTACAACCTTTCCGAGGTCGCGGGATTCTGGTATGGGGAGAACAAGCTCCACCTCATCAGACAGACTACTGTAAACAACTTGCTTACTGGAATCCGGAGATGTTAGCAAAGTATTGCTTTGCGTTTGCACTGGTTTCGGCCTCTGAGCTGAAGGGTTCCGAGAGGGAGAGCGTGAAGTAACATAGACGACGGCTTTTGGGCGGTCAGAATCCAAGGGCCTTCGTGCAGACTTGAGCTTCACAGGAGGTTGAGGTGCGCTGATATTGACGCCATCAGGGGAACGCGCACGCTTACGCGTTGTCATCCCCGAGGTGCTTCGCACCACCGAAGGAACCCCTGGAGGGAATAAGCTCATGGAAAAAGTGTGTGCAATGCAGGCTCACTAGAATTTACGGAAGACTCGCAATCTATGGCAGCTTTTGGTGCTCGCGTTGCTGGCCTTTTGCGCGCTGTGGGCGACAGTGTTGAGGACAGCGATCCATCTGGATTAGAGGACGTCGCCGGGGCCTGAGCAGACGTCGAGGATCTCGGAGTGAAAAAATCGGTGAGCCTTTTGTTCTTGTCTCTCGAGGCGCTTTTTTCCCTAGGCATGGTGGTTGCTCGAGGAAACCCCTGCAGCGGTCG
>JBBPNZ010000273.1:0-25374 GCA_038091195.1 Phylloporus rhodoxanthus | reverse complement strand
ACATAATGAGACAGGGTTGAAGCACAGCATCCATCAGAACATTATGTTATTTATCAAATGATGACTGATAACATCATGGTCAAATAAGTGTCCCAATGACATGTCATTTTGAAATGGTTATATCTCATTCCCATGGCAACCACATCACATGACTAAGGGCTCATCTTCAGGGCAAGGGTTAGGGCTATTGATGACCCTACAAGCATAAGAGCTAATATATTTTGGTTCTTTTGCAAATGTCAAGTCTTTTCAAAATGCCCCAATATTGGGACATTTATTTGAGCCACTGTACAACACCCAGGTGATGTAAATATCCTTCCTGTGGGTTATTTAGCAGGTATTCAAGTAAGAGAGCTTATATTACAACAAGAAAAAAGTTCAGGAAAAATCTGCCTATTGCTATGGTTGAACTCACAACTTCAAGAGACCTTACCTAAAACAATCACAACACACACAACCATTGAGCTATTACACCATACTCAAACAGGTCAATAGATGAAATATGTATAGTATTTTAACACTTGGACAAATTTTCCGCCATGTCATCTTGTCACCTCCTCATCATAACTCATGGTCACATTGTGGATGTGGTCCTGGTCGTGCCCTTGTCATCATGGTCATGTCCCCCTCCCCATTCACCCAGTTATGATCATGGTCATGCCCCCTTCAACATGCCATCATCATCACCTCCTCATCCTGGTTGTCCTGATCTTCAACACTGTGTTCTTACCCTCATAACCACCTTGTCCTCACATCCCCACCTTCCTCACACTTTCTTCTTGTCATTGTCTCATCCTTGGCATGGAGTGCACATCAAATGAGCTATTGAGCCCATTGACAGTTAGGACAAGTGGGGGTGTGTCCCATCACTCCCAGTGAAAATTGACTATGTTCCATAGTGGCATTGTATGTTACCTTATGTATCCATATATGCATCTATGATTTTTCTGCACAGATCTGATAGAGCAATAGCATGATGCTGCGGACATGGTTGCCCCAGCTGTCTGGCAACATCTCTCTGTTTTTTTATGTGCATATCTGATATACCATGTGGTGACTGCAACATGGAGTCGCAGACACAGCACTAGCCACCCAGTGGTGGGTTGCCCCAACTGCCCAGTCGCCACGTGCATCAATCTGACACTGCCACAATTGATTGTTACTGCAGACACGTTGCACTCCTCTTCAATACCCTCCACCATGAATAGTGCTGGCACCTCAAACCAGTGCTGCAATTGTGTCTGTTCTGTCCATAATTTTGGACAGCCACATATAGTGTCTATAGCTACCTGGTACCGCCATTTACAAGAAGCTCCAGAAGAGGAGCACCAGCAAATTTGGGATTCAAAATTCAATGGTCTTGTCGCACCCTCTCATAGCAGGGCAAGAGGTACAGCGTCTCAGAGATGCAGTTGTGTTCTACCTACCACACAGAACAGAGTGCTGCTTGACAATGGAGGCCTGCAGGTTTGTCTTAATCTTGTAATATTTTCCTCCTTCATTGACACATTCTTTAGGCACGTTCTCTGTCTCCTGCTTTTCCTGGACACCGAGATCCTTCTCCTAGAGCTTCATGTCAATCATATCAGGTTTGTTCTATTTTCTAGATTTTTTTGTCTGTTGACACATTCCTCAGGTGCCTTCTTCATCTCCTGAATGTCAAGTTCCTTCTCCCGAGTCCATTGATCTTGGAGAATACTCTCCTGGACATGCTTCACCTATAGACCCCCCT
Organism: Phylloporus rhodoxanthus; assembly: GCA_038091195.1. Lineage (NCBI taxonomy): Eukaryota > Fungi > Basidiomycota > Agaricomycetes > Boletales > Boletaceae > Phylloporus > Phylloporus rhodoxanthus. The sequence continues at coordinate 23,642 of JBBPNZ010000273.1, read as the reverse complement.
TTCCACTCTTGATAGTTGAACTCTCTGGTTCGACGCCTAGGCTCTTCTGTGCAAGATTCTCACCCCCTTCATGCTCTCATCAATCACCAGCATCGCCCTCAACCTGTCATTGAAATTGAGGCCCTATCTGCTCTTGCAACGTTCAAACCTATGCAAGAAACCATGCAATTCATTCGCACTCTCCATAACGCATCCACTATGGATCCAAATGCCAAGCTCTCCTCCAATGCTCTTGAATGCCTTCTCAACCCACCTGCTCTTCCACTTGAAATAAATGATCCCGCTGTTCAACACAGTATCTCAATGTACCTTGCTTTGGAGCATGCTTCTCAAGCTGCCTATGAATCAGTTGCTTGCTCGTTCAAACACAATTTCCCTCACATAGGAAATGTCCTTAGTTTCCCTCAAGTTGAGAGCCTCATCAGCACATACACCAGGATTGAGCCTGTCCATAATGACATGTGTCCCAACACATGTATCACTTTTACAGGTCCCTATAGCAAATTAAATAAGTGTCCTTTATGTGAAGCCCCTCGATGGAACCAAGCAGTCCAGGGTACCTTCAGTCATACTATCAAAGTCCCTATGCAACAATTCACCATTATACCCATTGGTCCCCAGCTTCAAGCATGAAACTGTAGTCATGAGAGTGTGCGTGCTATGCACTACCTTTGGAAAAAGAGTCAAGAGATTCTTTGCACCACTATTACTACCCACTCTTCACAGATCCCACTTACCAACGATATCATAATGGGTTGGGACTTTCTTGGTGTGGTATTGAATGGCCACATCAAAGAACATGATATTGTTCTTATTGTCTTGCTTGATGGTGTGCAGCTATTTAATAGCAAAGAGTCAGATTGCTGGATTTACATATGGATCATATGCAACCTCTCTCCTGATACTTGTTATCGCAAGCTCAATGTTCTCCCTGGTGGTTTTATTCCCAGTCTGAAGAAGCCCAAGAACATTGACTCATTTCTCTTCCCTGGCATGCACCATCTTGCTGCAATCCAGCACAAGGGTCTCTCCATATGGGACCCACTTTCTGACTCATGTTATTTCTCATATGTTTACCTCCTTTTCACCACTGCTGATGGGCCTGGACTCGTTTATTGGGATGGAATGATTGGTCACAGCAGAAAAAATGATTGCTGCTTATATTGTGGCCTTCCTGGCAGATGAAAGGAGTGTGCCCATCATTACTATCCTGCTCTCTTGTGTCCTCATGATCATGCTGCCAAGGGGAGTAATCATGCTGATCTGAATGTATTCAACCTTCCTTCAGCTGGCTCCTCAGACTACCCAGCCAACCTCCAGAAGATTGTTGCCATTGCCAACCAGACACAGTGGGACAAAATGAAAACAGAAACAGGCTTCACGAAGCCCCTGCTAATACTTGGTCTTCAGCCTCATCACTCTCTTGGTGTTCCACTTTGTATGACAACCGATATTATGCACCTTGCTGGCAACATCTCAGACCTCCTTATTGCTCTCTGGCATGCAGAAATTGATGTTGGAGCTGGTGATAACAAGTCCACATGGGACTGGGCAATTCTTAGGAATGAAGTGACCTGGACATCCCATGGCAAGGATGTTGCCACAGCTGGCACATTCCTGCCTGGATCTTATGATCGTAAACTGCAAAACATTGCTGAGAAAATCAACACCCAGTACAAGACCTGGGAATTCCAACTCTACACATTTGGAATCGCTCCCATCCTTTTGTATGACTTACTTCCATTGAAATATTGGTCGCACTATTGTCAGCTCATTCGGGGATTCCAGCTCATTTGCCAGCATTCTATGACACATGAACAGCTCATTGATGCCCATACCCTTCTTTGCATATGAGAACGTGACTTCAAACTTTTATACTATCAACTATGTCAAGACCACATCCATTTTATTTGTCCTGCTATCCACCAAGTCATTCACATTGTTTCAGAGGCAATCCAGAAAGGACCACCCATTTGCTATGTGCAATGGACTATGGAAAGGACAATTGGTAACTTGGGTCAACAAATCTGCCAACCATCCCAACCCTATGCAAATCTCGCTCAAGAAGGTGTGCACCACGCACAAATCAATGCTCTGTTGTCTGCAATCCCAGAACTAGACATACCTTCAAAAGGGCTTCCTCGAGGTTCTGTTGACCTTGGCAATGGCTATGTTCTCCTTTGTAAACATTCTAAATATCCTGTCTTCCCAGATCATGATCTCATTGAAGCATTACAAAACTATTTACTTCCTGGTCAACAAATTCCTTGCTTTGATAAGTGGGCCCAGCTTCACCTTCCAACTGGACAGATCGCTTGCTCCACCTGGAGAGAGGTACTCAAGTCATCAGACAACTTATGAATCTCTCGAAACATTAAAGTATATATCTCATGGTGGTGGTATTCTGAACTAATGGATTCCTACCTCAGTTTATCGATGGTAACAAGATTTGAGTTGGTGAAGTTCAATACTTCACTCGACTTGCCATTCAGTCTGAAGGAGAAGAGTGGTCCTTTGCAGACATTGCAATAATCAAGCACTATTCGGAACCTGATTCTGATCTTCTTTGTCTCTCGTCTCAAATTCTTGCAGCATCTCTTCTACTTGATGAGATCTTTGTTTGCAGCATCAAAAACATCTGCAGTGTTGTCGCAATGATTCCCTGCTTACTCAAGTTGCCATCCGGAATCAAAGACCATTTCTTTTGTATGATGGAAAAGCCTGGAGTAGACATCTTGGATCTTGGTGTCCCTTATAGTATCTACACAGAAGAGGATGATGAGGGTAATGAGGGTGAGGACATGGACATGGACGTTGAATAGTTCATCTGCATGTTTCTTGTGTTATTCCAAAATATATTGTGCTTTCAGCTGATTTAATGCAAAGCATAATGATAGCATACATAACAAACAATGACAGCATGTTAACGCTACAATAGCACAAGCAAGAACTTCAACAGTGGGTTACTACATCAATCAGAGACACTTTCACAACCTCTCCCCATACTCTTCGGTTGACAGTCCCTTTTCTGTGATTTTGAGGGGAAGGTAATAGGGATCAAAGAACAGATTAAGTATTTGGAAGGGCATTGGATGCAGCCGGGTATGTCATGACAACAGATGAGGAGATGACAAGGGAGTGTTGGGCATCTATAATTGTAAAAGTTAGTTATGATTATTTTTTGCGTCCAGTAACAAACACACCAAATATAATTACCTGCAACATTAAGATTGACTTCCTTGTCCTCCATTTTGGTTGGGTTGGGCAGTTTGAGCTTCAAAACACTACCAGATTCTTTTTTAATGGTGACAGTTTTAGGTATGCTTAGATTTTCTGTCTGAACTTCCCTAAGATCAGATCAGTTGATGGCTATAAATAAAAAGATAAATTACATACTGTGTGTTCATCTCCACAGTATGGTGCTTGATACAAAGAATGATGTGCTAGAGTAGGTTCAATTAGAAATAGTAAAATGAATGTGACTATTTTATCTTACCTATTATCCTAATTGAACGGTATTGAGGGTAAACATGTAGGTTTCCCAACCAGGGACAATGTCATCAATGTTCAACAGAACAGCATTGCCGGACACGTGAATCTCGGGTGCCTTCGGAATAAGCAGCTCACTAATGGGGTCATTTCAGTTGAACATATTGTGTGGATGCTAGCATAGCCTCAATGCCATATCAATTAAAGTTTGTTGGAGATATCCGAGTTGGAGTTACTATAACTGTACTATACCCCCTTAGGTCCTCTACATCAACATGTCTTCTGCTACTCTCATCACAATGGATGGAACCTACAATCAGTTACCTTTAAATAATGGTAATATATTCTCTACTAACACCCTTTCCAACACTTTGTTGAATCCAAAGCTCTTTGGATCTATCCCCTCTACCTCCACTGCCACCCCCTTAATCTCACAAGGAGGTAATAATCTTAATCAGCAGCATACATTCAGCTATTCACAGGTAAGAGATACCCAGAACCTTTGCTGATAAGAAAATATACGTTGGTTAAATGTATATGCCACAGGAGTCCATCATGCTTAAGGAGCACTGTAAGGCACTCAAAATGCAACTCATGAAGGTTATAACCGAGTGCAACACATTAAAGTAAGTTGCCATCATCTATATGAATGCTAATTATATCATTGACAGAATGATGCTTGAGCAACTATCAGCATCTTTACAAAATCAAATGATGGCAACAGCACCACCACCTATCAACACACCTGACAAGCACCTGAAAATCCAATTCTGGATGCAGAGCAAGTCCAACGACTGGACGAACAGTCCTGAGGCCCACAGTAACCCTCACTACAAATTCACATACATCAAGGACAAGGAGGGCCAGGCAGTCTCTGAGGGAACTTTGAAGAGTATTCGCAAGACCCTCTGTGCTGGCTGGGCAGAACTTGTCTCCCAAAAGATAGCTCCACAGAGCTGGGGGAAAGCCACCTCCTCCACCAAGGATGTGGTCTATTTGCTCACATACAAGGCATTTCCTTTCCTTCAACTAGCAGAGAGCCATTGAAAAATTAAGGTGCTTTGTTCTCTTGACTATGCTAGCTGGGTATGCAATAACCTGGATGACCAGGGGAAGTGGGCTGTAAGTTGGAGAGTGAAGCAAGAGGATGCTGCTACTAGGAACAATATGGTATGTGGTATAAACAAGAAGCGCAAGGCTCAGTCAATCAAGAGTGAGGGAAAAGATAAAAAGTTTAAAGGTTAGTAAAGTATGAGCTGGTTGAATATGCTAACAATGTTTGTAAACAGTGGACATGGCCTCAGATGACTCCTCTGTGATCCCCACCATTTCATGCGACCTTTCACCCACCGAGTCTTTGTCATCCACTGCAAATGGAGGAAGTACTTCTTTGAAATCCCCAAATCCCTCATCTCCTGTTGACAATACCCCTGCCAGTTCATTCCTTCCAATCCTAACTCCAGTAGATCAAGGATATGGGTTGCCAGATCAATCCACTTTTAGCTCATTAATAACCACCACAGCTCAAGCCATCCTTCCCTCTCACTTGCCAAGTCCAACCCTAAATATCTATGTCAATGCATCAGACCCTCCTATGCCAGCTCAAAATGTGTCCATGGCCATTGAAGAGAACACACAGAATAAAAGCACCAAGACCAATTCTGATCTCATATCCGCGACAGACCAGAGCTGTCAAGACACCGCAGCAACATCTGAGAATGTTGTGACTCCCATTATTGTCAACCCAGCATATGTTTTGATTTAATCTTGAAATACCTTACTAATTTTCTTTGTCATAGTTCCAGCCTGGCAAAGAAATCCATCAAACTCAACCTGCCTTCCCTTCCTCCAATACCTAAGTCCATTGTTAAAGATAGAAACAAGGGCAACGGAGAAGACATGGGATGAAATGGTGTTATGAGCGACAAAGATAAGGGTAAGTCAACCTCTTGAATGCAGCCAATGGAGGCCAAGACACCATAGTAAATGTTCTCACTGTCCTTACTGATTCAGCCGCTAACCAACACATTTGTTTAACACAGCAATCTCTGTGCATTCCATTGGCTTGCACAATTGAACAAGAACGGAACAGCGACTGAGTTCCATGAATATTGGAACAATCAACTCAGTAAGCATTAGCACCAGGTAGGTATATGCTGTTCAAACGATTCTATTGCTAACTTTTTGTGGAGATGTACAAAAAGGAAGCCAAAGAATTGATAAGTGGTTGAGCCTTTTTTGCAGATCTACTGAGCCTGGTGTAGGTTGAGAAGAGTGTGTGGGATGTATATGTCATGTCTCAAGGAACCGGAACACTACACTAGGCGACTTCACTATCTCGCTCTCTTCACTAGTCGCATTGTTGCTTTTGCTCTCATGCACCAATCACTTTCACATCATCTCGCCTTCATTTTCCAATTGCTTTCACATCATTTTACTCTCACATACCAGCCACTCTCAAATCATTTGCCCTCATTCTTGTGTGCCAATCACTATCACAGCATCTCTTTGGAACTTTCGTTGCATTCATCATGATTATTCTGCTTCTTGCCTGTCTTCACCTTTCAATTTTTCGCTCATCTCTATAGTAGTGGTACTCATTCAGAGTGCCATGTCCACGGATATAATGCCAGCGGATCGGATATGGCATCGGTTTGTCTAGTATTAATTAACATATACCAGCAGTCTTCATTATATCACAAATGAACATTTGTGGACAGATATGAGTGGGCAGTGTGATCATAAGGGAGCATTCTGGATCAGATAAGCTTACTTGTAGCTGACATGTGACAACATAAGGAATCATATATGAGCATACAGCACAGTCAAGGACATATCTAAACTCAGTATGTCAAGATCTGCTGATTTATGATAAAGCCAAGAAAAACATTTGTAGTCATACAGAGTAGTATATCACATGCATAATATTCTCATTCTATTAGTAAATTATGATACAACATGCTCACACATGTATCTCTCTGGAAGACATGTCTGGACATACCTGGACATGCACAAACATGGTCAATTTTCACTAGGCATCACTGCTCTTGTCTTGTTGTCACAGCATCTGGTGCAGGTGATATAAAGATGGACTTGGTAGAGTGGCCACTTGCCTATGCTGAAATTATGATTTCCCAATATCTGTGTCGCTGTAAATTCAGGCATATGGAGCACAGACAGAGATCTTTGTAATAAGTACTGAAGTTTTGAGCCAACAATAATATTGGAAATCAATGACATACTATGACAATGATAATCAGTGATGGACAGACCATGACAATAAAATTCAGCCTTGGAAAGACCACAACCATGATAATCAGTGATAGGACAGTGACACTGAAAAGATGTGTCCACAGAATCAGTGACAGCATTACTACTTTTCAAAAATCAGTGTCACGGTCCCTGAATACCAGTGATTTTACTTCCATCAGTGAGGGGTGATGTTTTTTTTTAGACAAGTGTATTCATTATGCAGCAACCGACAGAGCTAGCTCTACATAACACACTAAGGTGAACACCTAAAAGACGACCAGTCTGAGGGAAAATGCTCTTATGCATGCCCTGTTTCCACAGGGGGTGTGGGGCTCCATACACTATCAAGTGTCCCCAGTCAGGTCAAAGGGCCTGGGTAGCTTGATACCTACTAAAACCTCAATGTTGGTAGTCCAGTCTTGTGGCAGGGAATCAGCATTAGGGATGAGTGAAGACCAGGTATGTAGGACTTTCGCTTTGGAGTAGTTTTTTCTATTAAATTTCACTAGTCTATGGTCGATGTCTAGTCTGGCCATGATAGTGTTCTTCCATTTCATGGTAATTGTGGTGTGGGTGGAGGTGTGGCTGCCTATTATGCAGTCGCATTGTAAAGTCCAGAGTAGGTAGGCTGACTTGGACAGAAGAATGCATTTGAGTCAAGTCATGCCTCTTTGTTTCGGGAAGCTGGCTTCTTGGTCATTGGTAGTGGAGGTAAGGCTGCCACATTCAAGGATATGGCCGAGAGTGGGTGTGGTCCAGTTTTCAGTGGTTTCTGGCCAGGCATGTTATACTAGCTTCCACACAATGGCATTTTCTGCCATGGGACATTCCATTAGTATGTGTGCAAGCAATTCAGTGGTGTCTTTGCAGTATGAACAGACTGCCCACATTTCATAGTTTAGAATATTCATTCAGAAATTGCCGATGCATAGTGAACCAGCTATTGCTCAGTAGAAGTAGTCTTGGATTGGTCGTTGGATGTCTGGGTGTCATATGTTTGTCCATAGTGCTGCATCAGTCTCAAGGTTGTGTGTAATGTCATGTATGGCATATCTGGTAATGTCAAGGTTCATCAGGAAAATAGAGTGTTGCTTATTCATGCTTATGCATAGCTTATTACACTTTTTCAACTGAGTTAAGCAACAAACTGAACAAGCAAAATAAGCACAATTCAAGGAGGGTCTTCAACTTATTCTCCTTAAATCACATTTAATTTGCTTATTATAAGCACAGAAAGCAAATTAAGTAGATTAAGTAGATTAAGGCTACACTGTATATACAAGGAGAAATAAAATACTGTGGTCCTCGTCATGCTATCCCATTGCATCCCTGTCATTGTGTCCTCCTTGCCAGTGTTATCCTCACCATCATATGGTGCATCAAGCGAGTTGTTGGGCTTGACAGCATGAGAGGGTATGGCAACAGGCATTGGCTGGGTGTGTGACACATGTATCGCCATCACCATCATCCTTGTTGTCGTGCAGTGGTGCCATTGCATGCATATGTCAGCACCATTGTCATGTTGTTGTCAATGGTGCTGGGTTATCAATGACATTGCACCACTGTTGCCATTGTCATGTCATTGGCTGGGTGCATGACACATGTATCACCATCGTTGTTGTCCTTATTGTTGTGCAGTGGTGCTATTGCATGCACATGTCAGCACTATTGTCATGGTGTTGTTGATGGTGCTGGGTCATTGACAACATTGCGCTGCCATTGCTATTGTCATGTCTTGTATCCCCCCTCCTCCTTGCTGCGTCGTTGTCGCAGTCATTGTTGCGACCTTGACCTTGTCATGTTGTCATCATTATCACCTGCCTTGTCCTATCCCTGCCATTGCCACTTGTGGGTGCAGTTGCACATATGTCAGTGTCAATGATGTCATGTTGTTGTCATCCTTGTTGTCGCCACACCAGGCATATGAGTGAAGGCGAGGAGGAGAGAGGGCAAGGTGGTGAGGTGGCGAGATGGTGAGGTGCACGAGTGCACAAGAAGGTGAGAGGCAGCAAGAAGGTGAGAGGGTAAGGTGGCAAGAGGGCAAGAGTGAAAGGCTGAGGTGCACACAAGAGAGCAAGAGGTGGTGAGAGGGCAAGGTGGCCAGCAGGTGAACAAGTGGCATGGTGAGGCAGGTGAGAGAAGGTGAGAGGGCAAGTTGGCAAGATGGCAGGGTAAGGTGGGTGAGTGGGTGAGTGAGGGTAAAGGGCAAGCATAAGGTGGTACACACAGGCAAGAAAGGTGAGATGTGGGTAGCATCTGGTGGGAAAAAAGGCAGATCTGCCACACATGAGGTCAGGTTGTTTGTGTCAGGAGGCAAAAAGATGAATATGTGTGTGGGTGGGTATCTGGGCATGAGGGGGGGTGTGAAAGGGCATGAGAAAATGGGTGGGAGGGCATACAGACTCTGTAGGTATGAATAGGTGGTGATGGCACACAAATTGATGCAGTGGGGATATGGTAAATGGTCAGGTGGGTGTAAACAAGCTGAGAGGGTGGTGGGTGCAGTGAATAGGTCAAATGGGGTGGTACTTATCATTTTTTTGGTTGGGTGAGCCTTGGCTGGCCTTGAACACAAAGTTAGATGTTAGTCAAATGGCAAGCGTGAACAAGATGCAGCTATGGAGCACATGTGCTGGGGTGCATGTTGGCTGTGATGAGGGTGGTGGTGTGGTGTGTGGGTGATGATGGGTTGACAGCTAGTGGTGTGGAGCTAAAAGGCATGGGGACTAAATTGTGGACTTATGCAGATTTTTCAACTTACTTGCCTGGGATGTAGTCATATACTTGTCGAGCTAAGAGTTAGATATGGGCTTGTGGTCTAACGGTTAGTTGTGAATGGTTCTTACTGTTTTTGGTAACTGGAAGTAGTTGCAAGCTCAACTCCAGTACACGACACTTTATTTCCTTCATGCTTTCCAAGCTTGCTCTGCTTTCTACACTTACTAGCACTTGTATTTCTCCTTTGTTTACTTAGTTAGCTTGTTCAAAATGGAAAAGCACAAAAAAATATGATAAGTATAAATAAGCAACACTCTGTTTTCCTGATGTTAATGAGTGTGGTTCATGTGTAAGGTACATTGTGATGCTCTTGGATTGCTTGATAAGTGATCCATTGGGTTAGAGTGGTCAGTTTGATGCCATGGAGGCGAAAGTTTGCTGGTATCTTGCAGTCAATCTCATCTGGGTGATCTTTTCGCACTCCTTGGTTCACAAGCGCATTAGCTTGTTCATTCCCCAGGGTCTTCACATGCCCTTTGACCCATTTGAAACTGGTTGGGGCTGCTCATCATCATAGTTGGTATGCTGCAACTTGAAACCATTCGGCATTGTGAACACCAGTCCATCTGTTGTCTTCCCATGTTCCTAGGTGCTTTGTGAGGCCATCAATCACATATCATGAGTCTGCTACAATGGTGATGGGTATGATTAGGTCAGATTGTTGGAGGGCCACAATAATAGCCACTATTTCACCAATTTGGTTTGATTGGTGCTGTTCTGGGACTTTAATAGTTTTGTTTTTGGGGTCATTCTCACTAACCCAGATTCTGCTCCTGCATGCTGCATCAAGTTTACCATTTCTGATGCAGCTACCATCAGTGTATATAGTGAGTGGTTCCACCGCTTGGCCACACTCTTGTCTGGGGTTACTTAAGAGCCTGTTCAGAAACCCAAAATTAGGCAAGTTTGTGTAAGTTGGTTGTGGCAACTCTAAACCACTACTGTCTGAGTTTGAATCATGCTGTGTTGTGCAGCAACGTTAGTACTAGTACTCCTCACTAATGGACATCGCTAGGCAGCAGATTAATCCTCATCGAGCATTCATCCGACAGCACATCCTACAGTTTACCACTCTACTTCTCAGTCTCATCATCTGTGCTACCACAGCTCTACTTGAATCTACCAAGGTCGCCAGGAAAGACCCCGAACCCTACCACACATCAGCACTCACTGGAAAAGCATGGGTTATAGAGCTGCTTGTGGGCCATCCAAAACGAATTCAATGTGAACTTGGCATGCATGCGCATGTCTTTGCACAACTCATATCTGAGCTTCAGGACCTTGGATATTTGAACTCAAGATTTGTACCTCTCAAAGAGCAGCTTGCTATCTTTCTCTATTTCAGTGTCACTGGTTAGACTATCAGACATGTTGGGGAGCAGTTTCAATAGTCAAATGACACAATTTCATGGCCCATATTTCATTTAACTGCACCAGCTTGTGGATCTACAATCTTTTCTATGTACTTTCACAAAATGATCATTATCTTTTCATCCCCACCATTCTTTATGAAATATGTTCACATGCCAGCTGACAATGAGATCAGCACAAAGATTCATACCAATCCCTGCTTCTGGCCCTTTCTAAAAGGTGCTGTTGGCACCTTGGATGGTAGTCATATCCATATAGCACCTTCTGTAGGACAATGAGGACTCTATCGAAACCACAAAGGCTTTGTTTCATAGAATTGTTTGTTTGCTTGCAACTTTGATTTGTTGTTCACATATGCACTCACAGGTTGGGAGGGATCAGCTACAGATGTGAGAGTATATAGGATGCACATACCAAAAGAGGCTTCCGCATTCCTAATGGCAGATATATCCTTGGAGACCCTGGCTTTCTGTTACATCCAGAGATTCTTGTGCCATACCGGGAGATCCACTACCATTTGGCCAAGTGACAATGAGCGAAGCTCAGGTAAGTTAATTCCACAAGAAACATAAACTATCTGAAACAGAATTTGTAGGCCAACGAGTAAAAAAGAACTTTTTAACCTTTGACATGCCTCTGTGCGAAATGTTATTGAACATATCTTTGGTGTTATTAAAAGATGTTTCCAAATTCTTTTGCTTGCTCCTGAGTATAACCTGGAAATTCAAGCCCATATCCCTGCAGCACTATGTGCTATTCACAATTTTATGCACATCTACGATAGGGAGGATGTTGAAGGGGAAAGCAACTGTATAGATAAATTGAGCAATAGGATGGGAGCTTTTCAATTCAGTTCAGAAGAAGAAGATGGGGTAGCTGTAGAAGACAAGGAGGATGACGGCTTGCTTGCAGCACGCATATTCCATGATTCCACCACTAAAGCAATGTGGACTGACTATCAACATATTCTTTACAATGCAGAAGTTGTGGGCACAAACTCAAGCCATATGAATGATAAGGATATATATTCATTAGATGACAAGGAAATGGAAGTGATGGACTCAGAGGACATCAGTTCTGATATCGAGTAGCTATGATGGCTGGTTGCATGAGATTGGATGATTCTTCACACAATAGTATCTCTACCCCAATGCAGGATCAGTACAGAGGCAAGGCTGACATAGAGGCCAGGAATATGTCAGGTCAGACATTCAGTGACAAAATACAAATACACTTAGAACTAGCAAAAGGAGTACAGAATGTGCAAACTAAAATGGCTCTGGAACAGTGACCAGCAGAGGCAGAGGCTTGTTAGCCAATAATTTGTTCCGCATACCTTCTACCTCTGCTCATACGAAATCCATATGTATGTTCCTCTTTGTCAGCAGTAAGCACATATACATCGGTGAAGCCTATATTGTGTGCGATCATAGCTCTGATAAAGGCTTTAATGTCCTTTCACAAGTCACCATCCTGCTCACCCAACATTGTAAGCGCAGTTTCCCTATGAGCCAAAACCTTGTCTTCTATGGTGACATTTGAGTCGTTGAGTGAGGAGGTGAGGAGGTTGAGTGAGCCTTGCATCCCAAGCATGAGGCTTTCTGCAGTGTGAGACTGTCGAGCACTTGTGGACTTGTAGAAGGGGGGAGCAATAGCAGCAGAGGCCATTGCCACTGTAAGATTGATTTTTTTGGCTATGGGGCCAGTAGATTGTGAGGCATTAGAGAAGGGGAGAGCAGATGACATGGCGATCGATACAGAATCATCACCAGTCATGTCTGAGTGCAACCGTTTTCCAACACTGGAGGTAGGGTGACCAGTACGAAAGGCAGAGGCAGATATAGCCTAAGAGTCAATGGGGGTAATGGGGATGATGGAAGTGGCATGTTCCTTGCCCTTCATGGAGATGGTACCACTACTTCCCAGCCCACTATCGGTGGCTTCTGGTTGGGGCTCAGCAGGCTCAGCATCATCCATGGCTTCAATATTTTCAGGAACCCCCATCCCTGGGGTAAATGCATTATTTCCCCTTGCACTGCCAGTTGGTATGATATCTTGCATATACTGGTAGAATGGCCATCCTTTGTTTTTGAATGGACAGAGTAGAGCATGATTCTATATTGAATATTACTCAAAATCTTGTTATCTGATCAATGATCATAGCATCATACCTTGACATACTTGTCCCAGACCGCCCCTGCATCTTTCCCCTAGATATTTGCTCCATTGATGTCATCCCAGTGACACCCAGAAGTGTTCTGGCAATAGGTATCAATGGCCATGTGGATCTTTCATAACTAATATCTGAATGTATTAGCTTCACAAGTGCAATAGTACCACATACATACCAATGATGTCCACTTAGCCTTGACAATTTTACCCATCTTTTTGGGCCCTGATTGCAAGAACTCTGAAAGATGCTCTGCTGCCGCATTGAATATTGTATTCTTGAAGCTACTGCCATCACCAGCCTCTGCACAATGTTTGTGGAGATAGAGAATGAGTTCCTCAACTTCTTTGGCACTCCAGGAGGCTTTTGGACCAGAGCTCTTGGCCATATGGGTGGATATATAGTTGTCAATGACATACTAGGTCAAGAGTGTTGCAAAAAAAGCAAGATGGGCCCATATACTATGCTTGTAATCAAGCAGAGCATTATGATCCATCAGAGGGGGGGGGAAACAAGGTTTCAATTTTGGACTCAGACACAACTCAGCTCATGGCATGCTCAGAAACAAAACAACAAGGACCAAAGTTTGCACAACTTTGGGTTTCCAAACGGGCTCTAATTGGTATGCTGGTTCCAAGGTGGCATCTGAGGTGGTGCCAAGTACATGGAAACATTCATCAAGTGAGTTGCATGAGGTTATCGTCAGGTCAAAAGTTATTTTGTCCCCTTTGTCAACCACTGCTCAGTTATTCTTCTCCTTCCTTCTGTGAGTGAGGGTAAGGTCATCTTTCTTCGGGTGGAGGGGTATGTTGTATTTGTCGTCCATCAGGCCTGTGATGTTGCAGGCCAAGGAGGCACATTGGTGGGGGTTCTGACATCCAAGCATCTGGTCTCGCATGTACACATAGATCGCTTTATGTGTAGTACAAAGGCAATTTGTTTTGGTTTTGTGGTACAGCTGTGGGGGGACTCCAATGTGGAACCACACCAGCATTTGTTGTTTCAGTGCCTTTGACAACTTCCTGGGGGTGAACATGAGGTAATACAGTATTTCATCACAAAAAATGACAAATGTAAATATGCTAATATATGGCCAAGTATTGTTGTACAAGCTCTATAATTACTGCTGTTCACCACTGCTGTTGCTGGGGAATATATGACCATGTCTAGGAACTCAAATTGTCCAACAGACCCATATACACCAATACTTGATAAGCAATTTTCATTGAACTTCAGCCAGATCAGCCACTTATATTTTTTGGTACACAGCAATATATTCCAGACTGTGTTGATACAGGTATCAGGTACTACACAACCATTCATAGTGGAACAAGCAACACTGCAAAAGACCACTCCACAACAGGCCCACAACAGGGAGATGATGAGGTTGGGTTGGCATGCCTGACAGCGAGGGGAGGACACTGGCGACCCACCATACAAGGCTACACAGGCACGCAAACACAGCTGGGTCACGGATAGGCACGTACGCGTGCGACGGGCTACGACTAGGGGAAAGGAAAGCCAAGGGTAGCCGTGCATGCGCGTGTGCATACAAACGTACTGGCAAGGGAAAGGCAGGGAAGTTGCGGGGGCATAACAGACAGAGACGGGCAGGCATTCATGAGGCGGAAATAAGGTTCTGCTGAGAGGACTGCAGTCAGTACATGGTGCATCAATGGCGTTGTCACGTCGCCATTGTTGCATCACCTGGAGGACGTGGAGTTGACGGTGGGCAGCGTCGCCGGATGAGCTGTTAGTCTCGCTCATATCGACCTTGTCCATCCTCATTGCGTCCTGACTCCCATCGTCGTGTCATCCGCCGCTCCACCACCTCACCTACCTTGTCCGACAACGGTGATAGGCCCAGGACCTGGCAAGGTTGCGCGCGACGACGCTCTTCCACCTCCATGTCCTCCACAGCGCCAACGAGCCGTTGGGCTCGCTTGACGCACCACATGACAGGGCGAGGAGGATGCGGTGACGACAATCCAAGGAAGGTCAACATTTATATGTTGAGTCCCGGAAGGCGATCTCCTCGGCTCAGCTGCCGGCTGGACCACGAATGGCCGATCTGCGAAAGGTGTAAGGGAAGAGATAGGGGGAAGGAGAAGAGGAGGGCACCAGGTACGCACCAAGGGTTCGAGGGGATGTTGCTGATTACCTAAGTCAGCTACATCTGAGGCGGGCGGACGGGATCCACCATAAGCAGAGGAAATACAACCTGGAACTAACTTCAGATGAATGTCACTCATCCAGCCTTCACATGAAGTGATTGATAATAAAATCTAGTGAGGAGGGACGACGCGAGCTGCGATAGTTGTAGGTTGGGAGCAAGGACAGTTTTAATCGGAGTGTGAAATTTAGTGGCAATTGTGGCACGCGACCATACCACGTGAGAGTAACATCTCTTGCGTTCAAGTCAAGGCCTCACCGGCACCACTCGAACCCCCTGTCCCATGTACACAACGACAATGGTCATTGGCGACGCCGACGTGGTAGTGCGAGCGCTATACCTTCGTCGTCGCCGATTCCTTGCTGTAAGACTTGCCAGCAGTCACCGCATCGCCGCTGCCACATCATCCAAACGTTCGTGCACGAGCGGCTTGCAAGGGGCGACGAAACACGGCGTCACGAGACGATAGAGCGTGCTTCGGATACGACGAAGACACATCAGGAACGGTAACGTCGGATGAGTTCCGTATGGCACGTGGTGGCCCGTTCTTCGTTCAAAACTTCCCTAACACATCGTCGAAAGGCTCTCGTATGCCAAACGTGTGGTACCGCGAAACGTCTGACCAACGTTGTCACGAAGACAATGCATGCATGTCGAATTCGACGAAGAGGAGGGCGCAACGAGCAGGAGGGCGAATGGGCGTGACACACGGTGCATGGCGATACGATCGCGTTCGATTTCATACTAATGTTCGCTCAGACACGCGCGTGGGCGTGATGCCGTCGCAACCAAAAAAAGACGCGATAATACTTGATTTTCACGCCGTCGTCGGAGTCCTCGTCGTTACCACCCATGGTCAGGGTTGTGTCGCCTTCCCCTTTCCCCAAGTTCCTCCTCGCTCCTGTACGCTGCCTTGTATGATGGGCCTGCCATGGGTGCTAATACCCTCCGTCGTTGTCTACGGCATTACACCCGTTGGGTACAGAGAGGCATCAATGTGTGTCGGAGAGGGCTGATGATCATGAGGACGGCGATAATGGCATCCGGGAGGATGTCTATGACTCTATGGTGACTATAGATATGCTGCGCTTTGACCGAGTTGTATCATTCGATGTACGACAATACACAGCAGATGTCATTTATCGTGCAACCATGTTACTGCAAATACAGTCGAGCGCGAGACACGATACCACGAAACATCCCGCTCCCTTGTCACAGTGCGCTCGAGCACGGCGGTGTATTATGTCATATATTCCTATTTAGGTTAGCCGACGGCGGCACGCCGTATTTGGGCATGTTATGGCTCTGCAATTTGTTTTTTTTTTTTTGGACAAGCGATGTTATTGCGTAACAACCGGCTAACCTAGTCCTACACAATACGCTAAAGGCGACGGCTGGGGCTGTCGGTCCGAGGAAGAAAATGCATTTACGCACGCCCTGGTGAGAGGGGAGTGTGGGGCTCGGTGACATGTCAGGTGTCCTCGGTGAAAGCAGAGGGCCTGGGCAGCACAATACCCACTAAAACCTCATGGTTCGTCACCCAGTCTTTGGGGAGCTGGGGATGGTTGGGAAGGAGTGGTTTCCAGGTTTCTCGTATGAGTGGAGCGGTTAGGCGCCGGTGTGCTAGGGATGCCCGTCTTCGGTCAATGTTAAGTCTAGTGTTAATGTTCGCTAGCCATCGGCTTTGGATTTCTCGTACCGTGTGGGATTTGTCAGCGATTACGCGTTCGCACCTAAGGGCCCAGATGAGGTGCGCTGACTCAGTGAGGAGGAGGCGGAGGAGGCGGAAGTACGCCCGTGCAGTGATTGTGCGATCATCATCAGGGGGGGCAAGACAGCCAGATCCGAGGATGAGACCCAGAGTTGGTGGGGTCCAGGGGGGGAGCGATGTGGGCCAGAGTGTCTGGAGGGTATCCCAGATAGTCTTGCGTTCAGGGCTCGGGCATGATGTTAGTATGTGGTCGAGGGACTCGATCGGCTCGTCGCAGTAGGAGCATTTTGCGCGATCTTGATAGTTGGGGATGTGTTTCCAGTATTTGCCTATTTGGAGGGAGCCATGCATTGCTCGGTAAAGGAAGGCTTGTATGGGACGTCGGATGTCAGGGTGGCGGGTTGAAAGCCAAATGCTTTTGGTGGTTTCGAGGGTTCGGGTGACGGCCTGGATCCCTTGCCTAGTGGTGTTGATTGCGGAAAGTGCGGATTTGGTGTGGGGGGGGTTCCGTCGTGATGTCAGTGCAGCGTAGACGAGTGCTTGTGTGGCGACATTAAGTCTCATTCCTGGGGGGTTAAAGTTAGGTGGGACAGCAAGGTTAGCTACATCTGGGTGAGGCTTAGAGGTGCCGGCTTGGGCTAGCCGGTCTGCGTTCTCATTTCCATAGTCTCCGGAGTGGCCTTTTACCCATTTGAAAATAGTTGGCGCGGAACGTCTGCGTAGTTGATATGCGGCGGCTTGGAACCACTCACTGTTTGCAATGTTGGTCCAGCTCTGGTCTTCCCATCGTTTCAGGTGTGTCGTTAGTCCTTCAATGGCGTATTTAGAGTCTGTGATGCAGAGTATGGGGTTGAGAGGGTCTAGGGATTGAATGGCGACCACGATCGCTGCTAGTTCACCAATCTGGTTTGATTGATTGGGGCCCAGTACGCGTATGGCTTTGTTGAGAGGGTGGTTGTCGCCAAACCAGATGCCGCCTCCGCAGACGGCATTTAGTTTGCCGTTGTTGGAACAGGATCCATCTGTGTATACGGTCGTGGGTGGTGTGGGCAGTCCGCCCTGATGAGGGTGTTGTACGCGGTGTGCTGGTTCTTCCGAGGGTTCTAGGGGGTTGGTAAAGATCCGGAAGGCGTCTCCAATGTTGTATTTTGTTGTGATGGAGGGGTCAAAGAGGATTTCATCGCCTTTGAGAAGGATGGCGCGTTGGTTTTTCTCTTTTCGATGGTGGGTAAGCGTCAGGTTGTCTTTTGGGGGGCAGAGTATTGGGTCGAACTTGGGCTTTATGAGGCCGGAGAGCTCATGGGCTATGGTGGCACAGCGGTGGGGGGTGGTGCATCCACGTTTTCGGTCGTGTCGGCAGTATCGGCAGGTGCACTTATTTTTCTGTCGGAGGTCGTGAGGTGAGTTGTGGTCCGTCAGCCGTTTGGCAATTTTCAGGAGGCTGCGGATGGTGGTAGCGTGGTGGACCTCATGCAGGCAGGCGGCGCCTCTTTGGTGGTATAGTCTGGGTGGTACTCCGACGTGGAACCATGCGGGGAGCTGTTTTTTTAGCTTGCGAGATAGTTTGAGGGGGGCTAAGGCCAAGTTGATGCGTTTTGCAGTTTTGAACAGGGTGATAACTCGAGATGGTGGGTCACGGCGTGGTTGGTTCGTTGGTCCTCGCCTGGTGGGGGGCCGCAGGGAAGTGAGGAAGATGTTGACGTCATTCAGGCACTGGATGCCTGATGGGCGGATGCAGTTAATGATAGCGTTGGTGACGAAGGCCCAGGTGGGACGTGCGGGGGAGGTATTGGTGTATTTCTTAAGCCAGATCGTATCGATTGCGAGGTTGCGGGCATCAAGGTCAAGTAATGCGATTCCACCTTCAGCTCTCGGTTTTTGGAGCCGTTGGAGGCTGATCGGGGGGGATTTTTGGCCGTTCCAGATGAAGCGTCGTATCAATTTGGTTAGTGTGGTGAGTGTGGATTTGGGCATTCCTTGGGCGACAGTAAGGAACTGTGTCATGGCCCCAGCTGTCATCTGCAGTATAAGCCTTTTGCTGTCAAGGGTGGGGCTAGTGTGGCTCCAGTTATTGAGGGTGGTTTGTATTTTGTCGATTATTGGGCTCCACGGTTGGGCGTGGTCTACTTTGTTTCCAATCCAGGCACCTAGGCAACGTACTGCTTGGCCATCTTGTGCGATGTTTATATTCTCTGGTAGGGGCTGGTCATCCGGGTGTAGGCGTCTGGTGGCGGTCACACAGTCTCGGTGCTGTTGAGAGCCAATGGGGATTATCTCAGTTTTCTCGATGTTAAATTTGGCACCTGATGCCTTGCACCAGGTCGTTAGGATGGTGTGCAGTGTATCATATTTGTCGTTTTCAGATAGGTATACAGTGGTGTCATCTGCGTATAAGTTGACGCGGATACTGGATGGGGCACCCGGTATTTGGAAGCCTTGTAGGTCAGGTGAGTTTCTGATTGAGGCAGCAAGTGGCTCTATAGCTAGGTTGAACAGCAGACAGGAGAGCGGGTCGCCTTGGCGGACCCCTCTTGTGACGGTATAGGGTTGGCTCATGACACCATTGACTATCACGGTGGTGGTGGCATGACAATATAGTGATTCTACAGTTCGTATGAAGATGTCTGGTAGGCAGAAGGTGCGTAGGGCATCAGATAGGTATCTGTGGTCAATTTTATCGTAGGCTTTTTCTTGATCCAGCGCTACTATGGCGCCGTTTTCTTCGGTGTAGTCGGCGTATGCACACATTGTTTCAGCCAGTCGGATGGGGTCGAAGATTGAGCGTGATGGGACAAAACCAGTTTGGTCAGGGTGGAGTAGGTCGCATGCATGGCGGGCTAATTGGGTTGCGAGCACCTTTGTCATGATCTTGTAGTCAGTGTTGAGTAGCGTTATTGGGCGGTAATTTTCGATCTTGGTGCGGTCTTTCTTCTTGTAGAGGGGGCACATCCACCCCTCAGAGAATCGTGTGCTGGGGTCTGTACCTTTTAGTTGTATTTCGTTATACACTGTTTTGAGACATTGGATGACATCAAAGGAGGGTTTCCCCATTTTAACATTTGATACATGGAGGTTATGTAGGATTTTCCACAACTCGTAGGGTATCCCATCTAAGCCTGTTGCTGTGCCATTTTTTGAGTCGAGGAGGGCGCGGGTGATTTGTTCTTCCGTGAGGGGTTGGTTGAGAGGGGAGTCAGGGTCATTTAGGAACTGCTCTGGCGGTATTTCTTGGAGAACTTGGAGTCGGGCCGCTTGGCATTCGGGGTCGTCATAGATTGGGAGGTCACGGCATTGGAGGTTGTGATGGTAGTAGCCTGCGATTTCTGCCATGTTGGAGGTTTTCATTGTGAGGTCGTTAGTTTGGGGGTCGCGCAGGGCATAAATGGGGTCGTGGGGGTGTCTTGGGGTGATAACAGCGGACCAGTATTTGCTGATCATTTCGCCTTTGATTTGCCATTGTGTTTGGGCTCTATCGTATGCGTTTTTGTATCGTTTTTTGTGGATCTGGCGTAGCTCACTCTCAAGGGCAGTGATGCGGGATCGTATGGACTCGTCATGGTTGAGTTGCGGGTCTTGTTCGAGCTGGCTGATCTCATGTTTCAGCCGGTTTATGTGGTGGTTCATTTTGGCTAGTTGCGTTTTAGCAGATCGCTTTGCGAGGTTAGTGATCTCCTTCTTAAAATCAGTCCATTTCTGTTGGGCAGTGGTCTCGGGTTGGGGTTCTTCGAGTTTTAGTGAACGTTGTAGCTCAGTGCCGAGGGTGGTTATACTTTTTAGGAGTGGTTGGTCTGTGAGGAGACCAAGCGGCCAGGTCCATCTGCCGTTCCCAATGTACGGAGTTCTGGGTGGTACAAATCGCACTGATACGAGCTTATGGTCAGTGGGGATGGATGTAAGTTTGACTTCCCAGTCATAGAATGATCTTGCAAGCTGCGGGTGGGCGTATATACGGTCGATCCTTGAGCGAGAGTGGGTGTTGTTGGAGAAGGTGTATTGGCGGGTTGTGGGGTTGTCATTGCGCCAGATATCTAGCACCCCGAGTTCCTCTCGTAGGTTGCGTAGGCTGAGTACTGCTGCCTCAGGGTCTTCATGCGTTGGAGCACGGTCAAGTGCATCTTCGACCAGATTAAAATCACCGAGGAGGATGTCGGGTCGGTGGGGGTGGAGGTCTAGAGTGCCAGAGATGGTATTCCAGAACTCAGGGTGTTGGTGGGAGGAGTTCGGGGCATATATGTTAAGGATTGTAAGGCGCTGGTCATTGTGCCATTCTAGGGTGAGGGCAAGGGCTCAGCCTGGGTATAGTTCCGTTGCAGTGGATGCCCGGATGTTAACTAGCTCTTTGTTGATCACAAAAGCGATGCCGGCAGATGCGGTTGGGTTGGTGCATCAGGAAATTAACCTGTTACTTACTTCACACTTGCATACTTATTGTTACTTAGCCGATCGGTTGTCATTTGCCGAGCGACAAGTCAATCATAAGTTGATTTCAAGCACGTTCAAGTGTAACCGGTGCTTCTCAAGGCACGCTGCTGAAAAGGTAGTTGTCAAGTAGCATACCAGGCTAGATACAAGTGAAGCTATATAGAGTAACTATGGTAAAAGACCTTGGACGTCTGCTTGTGTCCGTAACTTGTGAGGCACCAAGAGTGCATGGCAGTTGGCGCACCCTGTCCAGTGGTCGTCGCATTGTCATCGTCGCATCCCCTTCGACACGTCCTCGCCTGCGTGGTCATTGTGTCATCATTCCTGCACCCTCGTCATGTTGTTCTTATCGCATTCCCCTCATCGCGTTCTTGTCGTATCCTCTCCCCGCCCCGCCACGTCCGACCTCATTGTCGCATTGTGTCCATCTGTTGCACATCGCCACTGCGCCCCCCACCCTGTCACATCCACCCTGTCACGTCGTCCTCATCCCATCGCTGTTGTCGCATTATCAGGAGGGTGACGGAGGTGGCAGGCGGTGTTGCTCGTTCAACGACTGGGGAAGGCATGGAGGTGGCAGGCGACGTCATCGGCACGCATGTTGTCATTGTTGTTGTCACGCATGCATAGTGTGTCGGGACTGGTAGTAGTGGCGGTGTGAGCGCATGTATCATCTTCATCGCCTTGTACAGTGCAGTGGAACAGGCCAGGGACGTGTGTCTTTGCAGCGTCCGAGCCCTCGTCATATCCTCCTCACCGCAGCATCGTGGTCGTTGCATCGCCCACCCACATCCACCTTGTCGCAGCGTCGCCCTCATGGCGTCCTTCTCGTTGTGCTGTGGTCGTCGTTTTGCCATGTCATGTGTGGTGCGCCGAACGAGCCGTCGGGCTGGTTGATGGCTGGAGGGGACATAGAGGAGGCTGGATGATGATAAGTGGGGGCATGGGCACAGGGCACGTGCATTGGTGTCGTCGTCGCCGGTGCCACATCACCTAACCCATACCCCTACCCGCAACGAGGGTGTGGGGGAGCATGCACGAGGCCGAGTGAGGAGGGTGGGGGTTGTGTATGTGCGCGCACGATTGGGTGAGGACGGGTGTGAGCGCGAACATCTGACGACATGGAGATAGCGGGGGCAGATCGATATGCCCGAGGGAGGGTGTGGGAAGGCACGCGTGCGCACATGATGTCAGGGCGAGTGAGGGCAAGGGAGTGCGAGCTGGGGTGGGCGAAATCGAGGGAGGCTGAGTGGAGACTTGAGAGAACATCTACGCACATCCATGTAGTAGGTCGAGAAAAGGTGCACACGCTAACGTCCGTGTGATGGGATGGATAGAGGGCACGCCATGGACGGTCGGGTTCGGAAAGTGAGCTAAGTGATGTGTACAGCAGATCTTACTCGCTGCGGTGTAGGTAGTAATAGTAACCGAGTTGGACTTAGAGTCTACGATGCAAGCAAGGCACGTGATGCAAATGTGTGGGAAGTTTAAATAATCATACGACATTAATTTCCAACTTCAACTTCATCCGCCATCATCCTCATCGAGTTGCATGGCAAGACAACCATATTGCGACAGACGCCCCGCTCGCTCTAGGCAAGTCTCCCTTTTTGTGTTCTATTCCTGATCTTCTGTCGACACTTCAGCAACAATGGCACGCCAAACACAACAGTGACAACACCCTTTGGGCCTTCTTGCCTGATCCTGGCTTCAGCTCGCCACCAATGCCTTGTAGCAACAGCAGCACACTGAACCTACTGCGCCCTTTTTACACACCGTCTGCTTCGCGGTTTGTGCCGCCATTGGAGGCTGTGCCGCAACAGTCGTATCAATTCGCAAATTCCAGTGTGCCTCACCCCCAGCCGTGATTGACTTCAGCCACAACGGCGACGCCAAACTCTCCACTGCTGTAGCCACCATCCCCTCACATCCGCCGTGCTCAAATACGGACAACCAGGTAGGTTCACACGAACAGCGCGTTGGTATGACTGATTGGTTGATTAGGCCTTGGTTGAAAACTGGTGTTGCAGCCTTGTGGCATCATTTTCCGACGTCTACATCTTTATGACCGCACGCACTACAAAGGTCGACTTCGTGCCGTGACCGTTCTTGATCCCTGATGTCCATGACATGGCCACAGGTGCGTTTGTCCCGCCAACTGAAGAAGGTTATGACACTCAGTAACCAAACAGAGTCACTAGTATTAGGGATCTACCTGAAGAAGGTTATGACACTTTAGGTAGATTAGTATAAGCTAAGTAACCAGAAGGATGTTC
>JBBPNZ010000272.1:0-25493 GCA_038091195.1 Phylloporus rhodoxanthus | reverse complement strand
CCCTCCCCCCAGCATCATCACCCCACAACCCTCTCCCTACGCCATCCAAAAGCTCAAATCGTTTGACTTTGTAGAACTATGGTATTTCTCGCCAGAGGGCTGTGCCGACGCCTCCTGCAACCAAAAAACCCAAGCAGAGGATGTCTTTGGACTCGCCTCCACGGCGGAGATCATAACCCTTCGCCCTGTCGCTTCAGCAAAGGCCTCCCGGTACGCCCGCGCCGACCACGACCTGTCCTTCTCGGAATTCCTCCAGGCTAAGAACACATTCCTCCACCACCTAAAGCAATCAGCATCATGGCCGGACAAACACACTAACGCCCTAGTGGAATTTTTCTGGCACCTGGAAAACCACCCTTTCCGCAATCTCAACAACAGCAACCGCATAGTCCTGATGTACGCATCTCGCATCAGATGCCAATGGCATGATGACCTCAAGAATGACGCCGGAAATGTGTTCAACATCTCCCTCATCAATGACACGCTCATGAACAACATCGCATTCGAAATCAATTTGAACACACAAGCGAGGACACCGCGCCAGGTTAGTAACCCCCCCTCCTACTGCCTCCCCTCCCCTCACTCCCTCCTTCCCTCGCTCACACATGCATCCATGCACACATGCACCCCTCTCCACCCTCCCCTACCCTCCCCCTCTTGCACACACCCACATCACTCCCTGATGCTCTCAGGTCGCAGTCCCACCCTATGACGCCCAGTCGCCCCCACCTAATTCCTGGTGCTCCCGGCGTCCCTACTCGCAACGCGCCGACTCTTTCGAGCCCCGCTGCCGTAACTCTCGCTCTGCCTCCCCCTCATCTCGTTTTCGCCCCCCTCCCCACCCGAACCCCTTGCCCGCTTTCGCCTCCTCCTCCCAACCCTCCTGAGAAGCCCCCACATCCGACCCCACACTCAAAAACTCTGCATGCCCGGTCTGCCTCGGGCGCCACTCCCACCGCATTCATGACTGCCGCAACCCCACACTATGGGATGGCACCCCCACGCACGTCCAGCGAGCAATCGACGGTCGCCTCATTGACAGTGAAGGACAAACCCTATGTAGCGACTGGCAAAAACCAAAGGGATGCTCCCTCTCCCACCGTGGTCCCAAACACTTATGCTCTGGGTGTGGGCGACCAGAGCACAGAGCTCAAAAGTGCCATCGCGCTCAGATGCGCCCGAGCCCTAACTCCCTATAACCCAAGCATGTGGCTGCGCCGCTTAACAGCCGTGGGTCTTCTCGCCCACTACCCCACCATCTACGGTGGCCTCTGCTCTGGCTTCTCAGCCCATCTTCCCCCCCTCACCCACACCTTCTCGCCCCCCAATAATCCTTCAATTCATGAATATAATCAGACCTTCCATGCAATCATCCAAAAAGAATTCACTAAGAACCGATACATCGGACCTTTCTCCCGGTCCGTAATCGAAGCAGCATTAGGCCCTTTCCAAACCTTGCCGCTCTCGCTTGTACCTAAACCGGGTAAGCCTGGAAAATTCCGTCTTGTACAAAATCTCTCCTTCCCACACTCCAACACCCCTCCCTCTATCAACTCCCTAGTTGATCCAAATAATTTTCCTTCACCCTATAGTACCTTTCATATCGTAGCATCTATATTATCCTCCCTCCCCCCTGGTTCCCAAGGCGCTGTCCGGGATGTCGTGGAAGCCTATTGAACCATTCCCC
This sequence comes from Phylloporus rhodoxanthus, assembly GCA_038091195.1. Taxonomy (NCBI): domain Eukaryota; kingdom Fungi; phylum Basidiomycota; class Agaricomycetes; order Boletales; family Boletaceae; genus Phylloporus; species Phylloporus rhodoxanthus. The sequence goes on along the minus strand of JBBPNZ010000272.1, from coordinate 23,806 downwards.
TTCACTCTTCACAATGGCACACGCTTGTAGTACGCCTATCTGAGTCTGAGTTCGCTGTTGACACATCTGCATGTTTTGGATTTGGCCCCTTGGGAGGCCTCTATGGTGCGATTGGCAGTGCTGGAGCTGACCTGATGCGACACGAGGGCTTAGGTCCCATACTACGCTGGGTTGATGATCACCTATTCATCTGCATCCCACGCAAACACCTTGCCGCTTACAACATCACGCGCGCAGCCACAGCTTTGTGTATCAGCAACCAAGGGGGCCCTGCTGCACGAGGCAGCCGCTCCTGGTTTGCGGGAGGTACAACGCCCAATGGCCTAACCGAGAAATTTGATGAAGACTGTCAATTCCCACTCCGCGACCTATCTTTATCCTCCACGCGCGACGCCAAGGACTCCACCTTTTGCTACAACCTCGCCGACGTCGATGCCATCACCCAGGACCTTGGTATCCCCTGGGAACCATCCAAAGATGTCCCCTTCTCAATATCGCCCACTTTTATAGGTTTCACATGGGACCTCACCAACCACACTGTCGCTCTCGCTGACACCAAGCGCACCAAATATATACACGCACTCACTGCGTGGACCACACACCACACTCACACTCTGGAGGAAGCACAAAAACTCCATGGCAAACTCATCCACGCGGCGCAAGCATACCCGGAAGGCCGCCCTTATCTCGCGAACCTTGAGGCCATGCTTGCCATATTTGGCAATGAACCTCTCAAACCGCGCACTCCCCCCAAAGGCACCCTCGATGACTTAAATTAGTGGATCCAACGGCTCTCCCACCTCACCTCACCCTCACCCATCCCTTCCCCACAACCCATCTACAACCCACTCGCATTCTCTGATGCCAGCACCTCCTTCGGAATTGGCATCCTTATCAATGGCAGATGGCGAGCATGGCATCTCCGCTCCGGCTGGCATGATCGCGGCCGTGACATTGGCTGGGTGGAGAGCGTCGGTTTCGAACTCGTCATTTATTACTTCCTCGCCCACCACCCCACCAACATTCATTTCAAAGTACTCGGAGACAACCAGGGCGTCATCAACGGATGGCAACGCGGCCGCAGCCGCAACCGCCCCACCAACGAAGTTTTCAAGCACATCTATTCTGCCCTGGGCCCATCTGGCTGCACCGCCCACACCCAATACATCCCCAGCACCTCCAATCCCACCGATGATATTTCGCGCGGGATTTATCCCCACATATCTCTCCTCCTCCCGCCCATCCAGCTCCCCATCCCCCTCCAGCCTTTCCTCGAAGATGTACACCCCACCTGAACCACGCTGTCGCCATACCTCCTCCCCCAAACCTCGTCCCTCCCTCATAACACAAGCCATCACCTCAGGTATGCTCACCCCACCCTCCTCTGTTCTTCCCCCTTCTCACACATCCCAGCCCTCCCCCTCCCCTCACACTCACCCACCCTCACCACCCCAGACCCAAACCCACGCCCCAAATGTCCCGCCCATGATTGTCTCCTCCTATGGCTCCCCTCCTCCCTACGCAGCGCCCACTCGCCTTTACCCCACGCTGACACCCAGCGTATTTACTCAGTCATATCACACGCATGGGCCATCTCCACCCACGAGACATATGGGTCGGGTCTACTTGCCTATCACATGTTCTGCGACCTCAAACACATTCCAGAAAATGAACATGCGCCAGCATCCACTGACCTCATCACATCCTTTCTGTCCACCCTTGCCGGCACCTACTCAGGTGCGGCTGTCACCAACTACCTCAATGGAGTCCATGCATGGCACACAGTACATGGCCTCCCCTGGTGCCTCGACACATACCAAACAGACGCCCTCCTCAAAGCCGCAAAAACTCTCGCTCCCCCCTCATCCAAGCGCCCACCTCGTGAGCCCTTCACTATACAAACAATCAACTCCATCCGCAATCACCTTGACCTGACCAACCCACTCGACGCGGCAGTGTTCTCTTGCCTAACCACTCTTTTCTTTGCCATAGCCCGCACGGGCGAGTTCACGGTACTCAATCAACGAGCCTTCAATCCCCTCACCCACATCACGCGGCACCATGTGTCGATCCAGCATGACCATCAAGGCTATGAAGTAACCAACTTCCATCTCCCTTGCACAAAATCCTCCCCCACAGGCAAGGATATCAACTGGGCGAAACAAGACGGCCCATCTGACCCCCAAGCAGCTATGGACAATCACTTAACCATAAACAACCCACCACCTGAGCACCACCTCTTCGCCTACCGCTCGAAGAAAGGCCTCGTTCCCCTCACCCGACCAAAGTTCCTCCAGACGCTCGAGAGAGCAGCCAAGTCTGCCAACCTAGAACCCCTCAAGGGCCATGGGATCCGCATTGGAGGCACACTCGAATACCTCCTGCGCAACATCCCCTTCAAGACCGTTCAGGTGCAAGGGCGGTGGGCGTCCGAGGCCTTCCTCATGTATCTACGTCATCATGCCCAAATTCTCGCACCATACATACAAGCAGAATCCACGCTACATGAACGCTTCCTCCAACACTCCTGGGGTGGCCCCACCCCTCCCCCAATTCGTCGTTAATTTTCCTGGTACGTCTTGCTCACCTCCTACCTCCCGGATATGCCACGACCGCTGCATGCATTGCCGCTCACGACTACATCCCGGGATCGCAGCTCACTTCATACTGGCAGGTACCAGGCTCACGCTCCGGACTGGAGAGCGCCCTGCGCTCCCACCATTCTCTCCCATACCCACACGTAGTCACATCCACTCGCTTTGTATTTTCATAAATAAATACACTCCTCCTGTTCTTCCCCGACTCCGCAGCGCACACAGCGACTTCCAAAGATCGTCACATTGCGGCACAGTAAGGCACGAGTGCAGCCACAATAGTAAGTCTTCGGACGAGCGACGTAAGCGGACGGCACTTCTTCTTCTCTTCGTCCCTCCATCACGTCGCTCGCCCTCGGGCCAGCCTCGTCCTCACTCTTTCTCTCGTTGCACCCACCTACCACACCCTGTCCTCCGCGACTTCCTCGCTCCGGCACCTCGCATCTCACACCCCGGGGTCCCTAGCGTGTGCCCACCCACTGCCGCAGCTCGCGAGGTGGTCCCACCCACCCTCGCAGCTCACTTCATACTGGCAGGTACCAGGCTCATGCTCCAGACTGGAGAGCATCCCGCACTCCCACCATTCTCTCCCATACCCACACGTAGTCACATCCACTCGCTTTGTATTTTCATAAATAAATACACTCCTCCTGTTCTTCCCCGACTCCGCAGTGCACACAGCGACTTCCAAAGACCCGAGTTCGTTCATTTGCACGTGGTAAATTGCAACCCATTCTGAGAGACCGATAGCTGTCCAAGTTTGAAGGCAAGTCACGGAAGTTTCATTCGGAGTCCTGAAAACGACGGCACAGACAGCCCATTTACTCTGTCATACAACCTTGTTAACAATGCAAGGTCGAGCATATGAATTCCGGCAGCGATGGAGCCTATTAGTAAATCCTTGTTTGCACAATTAATCGGACCAGCCTGCCTAGATGCCATCATTCCACTACACGCATAGAACGCTTGCACAGTAACCATTTACACAATCACGGATAGGCCTCGGGAGTCGACGCACCTCGGTTTAATATGACCACATTTTCCCACCGTCTTGAATCATGTTCCGTCGGTTGCGTTCAAAAGGTATGTATTTCAATCTTTGGCATAGAAAGCTGTGGAGTGACGTGCCGGTGCAGTGAAACTGTCTCGTTCTTCAGAAAAGGCACATGCCACTGTCACCCAAGAGTCTCAGCAGAAAGCTTATATCGATGGGGCAAACTTGAATGTTCCCACTCACAAATTACCAGACATTCGCCCTCCGAATGGTGACACCCAAACCACCTTGCTTCTGCTTGCAATGTATCTTCAAACTTGATACGAGCAGCTCGGGAACATTAATGACCTGAACAGAGCAATTGTTCTCTGCCGAGAGGCGCTTTTGCTGTTCCCACCTGGAGACCCTGTTTGCTCAGATACTTTACACACTCTTGCAGTTCATCTCTCCTCTATATACGAGCAACTCGGGGGGATTTCTGATCTTGAGGAAGCCATCATTTTCGGCTGAGAAACACTCTCGCTTTCCCCCACTGGCCACCCTGATCGCCCAGGGTCTTTGAACAATCTTGTGCTTGATCTCTCCGCTCGGTATGAGGAGCTCGGCGGAATTGATGACTTCGAGAAGGCCATTGTTCTCCTCCGAGAGGCACTCTCACTTCACCCATCAGGACACTCCGATCGGTCGGTGTCCTTGAACAACCTCGCAGCTCAACTCCGGTCTTAGTACAAGCGGCTCGGGGGATCAATTATCTGAATGAGGCCATTGCATTCGGCCGAGAAGCACTCTCACTTTGCCCATCTGGACACCCTTGCCACTCTATATACTTGAACAATCTTGCTAGTTGTCTCTACTCTCGGTACAAGCAGCTCGGCAGGATTGATGACCTGAACAAGGTCGTTGTTTTTGACCAGGAAGTGCTCTCACTCAGCCCACCTGGACGCCCTGATTGCTCAAAGTATTTGACCAGTCTTGCAATTCATCTCTCTGCCCAGTACATGCAGCTCGGTGGGATGGATGACCTGAACGAGGCCATTGTTTTCAACCAGGAAGCACTCTCACTTCGCCCACCTGGACATCCTGGTCACTCAGATTCTTTAAACAATCTTGCAATTCATCTTGTCTCTCGGTATCAACGGCTCAGCAGGATTGATGACCTTGAGGAAGCTATTGTTCTCTGCCAAGAAGCACTCTCACTTTCCCCACCTGGACACCCTGGTCGCTCAGCGCCATTGAATAATCTTGCTGCCTATCTCGCCTCTCGGTACATGCGGCTTGGTGGGATTGAAAACCTGGATGAGGCAATTGTTCTCAGCCGAGACGCACTCTCACTTTGCCCACCTGGACACCCTGATCGCTCAAAGTATTTGAATAGTTTAGCATCTCATCTCTCCTCTCAGTATGAGCTGCTTGGCTGGATTGATGATCTGAATGAGGCCATTGTTTTCAATCGGGAAGCACTCTCACTTTGCCCACCTGAACACCCCGGTCGCTCAAAGTATTTGAACAGTCTTGCAACTTATCTCTCCTCTTGGTACAAGCAGCTCAGGGGGATTAATGACCTTGAGGAAGCCATTGTTCTTATCCTAGAAGCACTTGCACTTCGCCCACCTGGACACCCTGATCACTTGAAGTCTTTGTGCAACCTTGCAACTCACCTTTCCTCTCGGTACAGGCAGGATTAATGACCTGAATGAGGCCATTGTTTTTAATTGGGAAGCACTCTCACTTTGCCCACCTGAACACCCTAAGCACTCAATGTCTTTGAACAATCTTTTGGCTCATCTCTGGCATTGGTACATGCAACTTAGGGGAATTGATGACCTGAGTGAGGCAATTGTTCTCAGCTGAGATACACTCTTACTTTGCCCACCTGGACACCCTGATTGCTCAATGTTTTTGAACAACCTTGTAGCCCTTCTCTTCTCTCAGTATGAACAGTTAAACAGGACTGATGACCTGGATGAGGCAATTATTCTCAGCCAAAATGCACCCTCACTTTACCTGCATGGACATCCAGCTTGATCAAGGTTTTTGAACAATCTTGCACAATTCCATTATACTGGGTTCTCAAAGTTACATAGGTTGCCTGAATGACAAACAAGAACTGTTCAGCCTTTATACTGAACTGGAGTATGTACTGCAAACAGTTACTGCAAACAGTTTCTTCAAATGATTTGTCTGTTGTAAAAGCATGGGTCAATGCAGCTGAGGAATTCTACCACCCTACCACCCTTTCTGTGTATGAAACAGTGCTCTGATTGCTTGTTGAACATTCAGCCACTCTACCATCATTACCTCAGCACCTTGCTCTTCTCAAATCACTCTTATCATCTCTTGCAGTGGAGGCATTCTCAGCTTGCCTTTGTAATCAATCTCCCGCCAATGCAGTCAAGCTTCTTGAACAAGGTCATGGTGTTTTCTGAAGCCAGCTCACTCATCTCCATTCTCCACTCCACGACATCATTGTATCAGGGTCTGAAGGCAATGTGTTGGCAGATAAGTTCATATATTTGGCCTCACTCATTTGCATGGCACTCCATTTACCTGGTCCAGACCAGCACAATTGAGTTTTGGGCCTCAACCTTCAGCTAAACAAAGTTGTGTCCAACATTTGTGAGTTGCCTGGTCTCTTTCAATTCCTTCTTCCCCCATTGTTCTCAGATCTACAATGTGCAGCTAGAGGTGGACCTGTCATTATTATGAATGCTAGCAAGTATGGGTGTGATGTGTGTTGAAAAGTTGGGAGCCAGGAACACAATGTGCATGTGAGGTGGGGTGAAATAGTGGTGTTATTTGTAATAGTGAACAGAGTATTGTATAAACAAAAGGCTACAACTACAGAACTGTATAGCATTAGGTAAGCTTGTGGTAGTAAGCAATTCTACTTCAACACACCCCCTGAATCATGAGCAAGTCCAAGTGAACAAAAGAAATCAAAAAAGAGCACCCTCTGAAAGTCCAAAGATTACCATACACCATCAGGTTCCTCATAAGTGAGACTAGCATTCTCATTTGGGCAGTCCTTGGCATAATGGCCCCTCTTGCTACACTTGAAACAGGTGACATTAACTTTGCTGGCCTGGAAAGCAGAAGCAGAAGCTAGGGAATCAGATTCATCCTTGATAAGTGAGGTTTTGTAATCCTCTAGCTGTTCGTGGCTGAGATGACGCTCCTCTTCATTAAGCAGACAAGAGATGGCAAGCTTAAGATTGAGCTCTGCAGGCTTGACAGCATCAAGAGCAACAATGACAGATTCATACTCAGGAGGGAGGCCAGAAGTGAGGACAACAACAGTGAGGAGGTCAGGGAGGTTGATACCAATGTCCATCATGAGGTGCGCTTGTGCCTTAACATCACCGATCCATAATGTGATTGATTGATCTGAGTGCTTCTCCATGTAGGAGAATTTGCACATGGCAGCAAGCTGGGTGGAGAGGCCATGGGCATGGTGGACACTAGCAAGTGCATCCCAAATGACTTTGGAGTTATCACCATGGACATGGATAATCTGGCTGTCCTCAACATATAGTGCAATTTCAGCAGCAGCCTTAAGCTGGTGTAAGGCGAAGGCCTTGACTTCTATGGTAGAAGCTTTCTTAGGGTCTGGGCCAGTCTCTTTGCCTGATATGATGCCCCAGAAATTGGCACGGATGAGTAGTGCATGCATGCAAACATGCCAGGAATGGTAATTTTCCTTGTTAAGGCATGGCATTAGAGTGGTGTTGAGAATGGATGACATGGCAATGAAAAGAATGAGTGGCAGAAAACAAGGGGAGAGGGAATGAGAGTGGAGTACCTGCTCCAAGTTCAAGAAATCCACTGGTACCTGTGACATGACCTATCAGTTGACAGCGTACTTGTGTAATTGCAGTGCCTGTGACACAGCCCATTGGTCGTCAGCACACTCGCACAGCCCTTCATGTGGTTACTGAATTGAGATACCCTGGTAATGCAGAGTATGGTCTGCTATGTTGAAAAGTTGGGAGCTGGAAATGCAACGTGCACATAAGGTGGGGCGAAATGGCAGTGTTATTCATGATAGCAGACAGAGTATTGTATGAACAAAAGGCTACAACTATGGAACTGTATAGCATTAGATAAGCTTGTGGTAGCAAGTGATTCTACTTCAACAATGCACCCATTATGTTTGTTGACAAGAATCCTGTTCACATTCCACTATCTGTTACAAAAGAAGATGTTTGAGGATTATCATCAAAGCTCCATAACTTGTGAGAGCTTGCAAGGTTGAGGTAAATGCACATGACAATGGATTTCAAGTATTTCCTTCAGGAACTCTGGGATAATGTGGTTTCCCACATCATTGATGTCCTCCAGGCAACATGTCCCCACCAGTCATGCATTTGGTGGTGCCCTACTGCAGAGTTCTCTTATTTGCCTCTGCATGCTGCCGCACTATATTAAAATGGCTGAGAGTGTGTTTTGAATCTTTTCATTTCATCCTACACCACCACCTTGACTGCCCTAATTCATGCTAGACAGCAGGACATACTGAACTCTGAACCTGAAAAGAAGTGTTTCATCACTCTCAGCCAACTGCACACTCCTGGCTTAAGCAAGCTCCCCTGCATTCATACCAAGCTGGCAAACATCAAGCAGCATGTGAAAGGCGTTGTGATGTTCACACACATTAGTGGAAAGGCCTATTGTGTTCCTAGCATCTCCGACTTGCTGAGCAACAATGAATGGGTATACTTTGCTTGTTATGGATTTGTGAACCAGGAGAAGCCATTTGAGTCTGCATTTTCTTTCTATGATGGAATGTTCACAATCTAGCATATCAATCAATGCAATCTGGAGAATTCAGAATTTGCATACCTGTCTGCTTGTCATACAACCATTGGAGATCAAGAAAATCTGGATAAGGTAATCCATCTCACATCTGCAATGCAATTTGCTGGATTTTGTGCTGTCATTGGGATCATGTGGTCTATGGCTGACTCTCCAGCAACCAAGGTTGCATCCACATTTTACAAACTAATGGTGGATGAGTTGAGCCATTTGGATTATATATCTGAAAGTGGTGGTCCGCCACACAGTTCAGAAAAGAGCATGACACATGCTCAGTCTATTAGTGACAAATATAAACAATGCACCCCCTGTTTCTGGCATTTCATGTGTGGCATCTAGACAAGAGCATCAACTGAGAAGGAGACAAGGAGAAGGGAATATAGTGGCCCTTGACTCAGTGACACATCTCAACCTGCATTAGGGTAGTTCAGAATTGAAAACAGCCCCAGTTTTGGGACCATTTTCATGTCATTTTGAGATTCTGTTTTGGATCAAAACCATCAAGTTGATTTGAGGCTGTTTCCACCAATGCTTTTGGCATGCCCAGCACAGCTGTCTGAGTTTAAATTGAGTTTGAATCACTGCATGCAAGCACATGCACAGCATACACAAGCTTCAAGTTGTGTTCTTAACACAGTGCTCATTCTTGTGATTCCACCTGCTCGAAAGCTTCTATTTATACCTGTCAACATGGCCAAGAAATCCCTCAGCACTCAAGTGTCAACTCCGAAGTCCACTGGGAAGAAACTTATTCCTCACTTGGCTTCAAAGGAAAAGGAGAATCCAGGTGACATGAAGAAGGCTCAAATAGCAGTACAGTAAGTTCTTCAGTTATAGATGTGTCTTACACCTTATTCTTGTGTAGCTGGTCAAAGCCTGAGAATTATCATTCCACTGATATGTTGCTTACACTTATTGAGGGCTCAATGACATGGAATGTTGCTTTTGGCTTTGACAAGGGTGCTAGTTCTAGTTTGACCTTGACTGGAAAGGGAAAGAGCCTCATCTAGCATTGTTCTGACATTGCTGAGGCTTTCTTTCTTGCTGAGAAGGCCTTTAAGAACAAGTATATGAGGGATGACCTTCTGGTACTCAAAAGTGTGGTCAAGAATCACATTAATAGGTGTATAAATTTCTCTAGACTCTGCTACTACTGTAGCCAATCCTCTATCAGTTTTAAGGCATCCTTCTCAGAGTATTGTGGTGAACTTGGTGAAACTGAACATAGTCTGGTGACTATGGGTCAGGCCAACAAGCTTCAAGGTGGCAGTCATGCTGCAAATACATGGGTGTAATCTTTGATTATGTATCTTTATTATCTTAACTAATCCATCTTTAGAACTAATTGAGGAAAAGTTTCCTTGATATATTTGTATGAGTGAGTTGATGGATGGAAGTCCAATGTCAAGCCAAAAGGCTATCTCAAATAGCCAGTCACTTCTAAACTTGTCTGTTCTTGGTGTTGATGTGGAACACTCTGATGAGGTAAGTGATAAATAGTCTTTGGGTTTTGATTCACTAATTTTTTATAGGAAAATTCTATACATTGGTTGCCAACTCCTCCATTAGGGGATGGCATACCTTCAAGTACTAGACCTTTGTCACCATGTGGCAATCTGTATGAAAACAGAGGTGACAGTGAGGATGTTCTACTCTTGCCTGTACTTAAGGTTGTTGTTCCTGTCAAATGGGTTGGTGCATCTTCTGCATCTTTGCAGCCTAGCAAGAAGCGAAAGACTACCCAGGATTCAATTTGAAAGATGGCTGATGCAGAGTGTGAGGCACACCTTGCTATGCATTTAGTCACTGCAAAAGAGAAGACTACCTGGGAGGAGATCAAACATAGGTCATCTCATGAGACAGCAATTACAATAGAAACAACGTGGCTTGAAGCACAAGACAAGCAGGCTATAGCTGATTAGGCTCATCAGTTGTTGATGATGGAGAGGCAAATTGAGCTGGCTAGGATTCAGGCTAGTGCTTCTTTCAAGAATCCTTCTATTGATCCTAGAATTGGATAGTCAATTTTGAATCATTATTCCTTTAACCTTCCCTTCTTTTATATATTTCTATTCACCTTTCTATTTTATCCTCATCTATATCTTTCCATTTATTCCCCATCCTATATCTTTTGCCTATTCCTCATCCATCTCATATCGAAACCTAAATAGTGCCAACTTCAACTTCTCTCTTTTGATTCTACCTTTAAGTAATGTCACATTCCTTCCTTTTCCTCTTTCTCTCTCTTCTTTCTCAGCATACTGCTGTCTTATTACCATTGGCTCTGCATACCATTGCCTTTCCTCAACCATAATTTCTAGTCCCCTTTGAAAAAATTGATCTCTAGAAGTGTTGATCCCTTGTTGATGCCCTAGTATGAATGATTGCAAGTGGATACAGGAGATGATCCAAAAAGAAGCATATTGAATGTGGTCTTCATTGTCAAGACATACACAAAGTCCATGTAAGGATTGCCAAGTTCCCTTGAGATATCCAATAGCATGCTCAGAATGGATATGAATCTTGAAAACATGATAGTTGTAAGTTGTATTTTCAGGAGTGTCTTTCTTAGGCCTTAGAATTGTCAATACTAATTGAGGAAAACAGAATGAAAACAAGTAACCTACTTTTTATATGATGATTGACACCAACCATGAAGTGGATATGCAACATCTGCAAAGATCCACTCATCTGAAGCTAGTAAAACATCATGCTCTTGAAAAAAACAAGTTTCAGCAAAAGCCGTGGAATTGTGTTGACTTCCAGGAAGACCAATAGAATAGTCCACAATAGGAAGATCAGGAATAGACACAATCTAAAAAAATATTAATTTAAAACTGAAAATAACATTGAACATACCTGAACATTCAGAGAGTAATTTGATTTATGATCATACCAGGCATTACCAAAATAACCAGAATGAGAGTAGAAAGGAACCAAGGTTCCATCCACCATCACCCACCCATTTTGCCAAGCTGGACATGAGTTATCCTCAACCCACTGCTTGGCTTCTTCTTTTTCTACCCCAGTTGGTCAATATAGGGCAGCTTTTTGGAACTCAGGACAACAGATCGCAGTCATGACATGATTAGTCACATCCCAGACAGTTCCATAGCCAATCCCAGCCCATAGTGCAACCATGGTTGTGCTAATTGCATTACCATAGTACCCAAAACAGTAAAGGGCAATGGCCAACTGATGCTCTAGTGACATCTGCAAGTGGTTAGACCTACTCTGAAATATGGGATCATTTTGCAGTGCAGCCAAAAGTAGATCAAAGGACTGTGGAGTCATCTGAACATGTACCCAAAATATATCTGGTCACTCATGCTTCCATACAGTCAGAAGAAGTCATAAATTCTCACCACTCTTGACAATTGGCTGGCAATTGACAAGATATCTGTGGGCATAAAGAATGCAAAGCAGGTGCAGCATTGAGCCACTGGCAGTGGGCAGATCATGGTCTGATGATGATGATGATGAATCATCTGAATCACCCTCAGATGCTGAATCAAAGTCAAAGGAGAGTGACTCTGCAAGATCTCTGGATTCAGTAACAAGTGCAGCAACATACCCATCAATGAGGGCCTGTGCAAGCTGCTGGCACTCAGGTTTTGTGGGCATGAGAGGAGATGATGGAGGAAAGTGGTAGGCCTTATCACTGATATCTGATCTCGAACCCTTAGTGTGAATTTCAAACTCCACAGCTTATGTAATCAAAACCGCTGCGAAAACGGCCCGAAAACTGGGTATGTCAGAATTCAACATGGTTTTTGACTACCCAAAACCAATCTCAAAAAGACACGAAAACGGTCCCAAAATTGGTGCCGTTTTCAATTCTGAACGACCCTATTGATCAAGCCAGGTGACTCCGACTCGGTCATCCCAAGTTGCAGCGCTCATTCGTGTTGGAACTGCATTGACATTGAAACGACGACATGTAAAGTACATGGATTCTTCGCAAGTAAGTCACGTAGCGGTAGAGGAACCTCATGGAGAATGTGAGAATTTTGAGGAATGATCACAGCACGTCCAACGTCCATACATCGTCAATCAGCTTCTTCAATATTTGCGGCGTGAGCTCCTCCACTGTTACTGTAATTAAACTCTCGGCAGCGACTCGCCCGTATTCGGCCATATTCTCACGTGTCTGGGTGAGTAACAGAGCACCAAACGGTTGCCTAAGTTGAGCAAAAAATTGGAGGACGCGCATTCGCTTATCCACAGGGGACAGGCTCGAAGAGGACTGAAGCGATGCAACACCCAGGCCAAGCGGCCGTACAATGCGAGATATGAGCCGTGCCGCTCCTTTTTGCCTGGTTGTCAACGTAATATTGGATGGGCCGGAGAACGAATTTGGCAATTCGTCCTGAACAAATGAGTTGTCTGTACTCTCCTCAATAGTTGTCTGTGGCACACCCCCGACAGGCTGTCTGTGGAGGAGAAAGTCAATCCAAGGGTTGACGATGCGCAGGGAACCCAGCCGGGAGATATCTTCTCGGGTTCGGATCACCACATCCCCGAGCACCTTTGTCTGCAGGCGGAAAACCCCTGACTCGTTTGAAGAGATTTGTCTGACGTTGAAGGTGAGACACGGGAGTATCATTCGGCGTTCTGAAAACGACGGTGCAGGGAGCTCGCTCATTCTGTCATACAACTTCGTAAGCAAGGCACGAATTTCAGCATTAATGGGAGCCATTCCAGGGTCTGAGATGACTGGTGGTATGTGTGTGGTCGGAAGCTGGCTGAAGACAGTGATACTGGATGGAAGACAACTGTTGAAGGTGCCAGATCTCCCCGTCCACGCAAGGATGCTCGTGTCCCCCGAGCTCGCAAGTAAGTGTGATAAGAGCCGCCCAAGTGCCTTGTCTCCCTCGCCATATGTAATTGGCAGGGACAGAGAGAATATCCCCAGCAACGAGTAGGCAGCATCCTCGACCCGCGTTGACCGGCGTGTGGAGGCAAGGCGGAGCTTTTCTCGTATGTCGTCGAGGCCAGGTCGAAGTGCCATCAATGCTTGCGCTGAAATACCTGTAGCCTCTTCCATCTCCGAGATGATCTCTGGTGACTCCTTGTGGTTGTAGATCTCAAGACCCAAGTATGGCGTCCAGTCCTCAGTGTAGATTCGGACCACCTTTGAGGCATGGTACTCCTGCAATGTCCATGCTCGCATATTCCATATGCTCCACGTCAGAGCACCGCGCGTTGCTAGACGGTCAACCCCACGGAGGAAGATGATCGTCATCGCAGAACGTTCGTACCATTTGAACATGCTAACCAGCGCCTCTTGGAGCACGAAATGATCCCCTTTGTTGATACAGCACGTATCGCTCCATGCCCAATTGAATCCTGCCTCTCGTACGATCTTGCAAAACATTTGGAGCTTCTCATGCGCAGGAGATGCCTCGAGATCAAACACCACCACCTTGATAACCTTTTCAAACAGGGGTTCATTGTCCTCCCACTTGTGCGAGAATGTAGCGTAACGAAAGTACTTCCCAACTTCCTGCTCGATGTGGGTGCAGTCGATGTGTGTGGTCATGGATGAAACGAGCTCCGTGAAGGTTGGCGTCTTTTCGAAAGCAGAAGCCTGCTCTGATTTGTCACAGAGACGACCATGAATGGTATCGATGAGCACTAGTGGAGAGTCACGAATCATTTCCTCGATAGTTGTGCGGATGGTTTCTTTTGTCTTTTCTGGTCTGACGTAGCGGCAGGATTGTTCTATGAGAGGGAATCAACAAAAAATATCTGTACAATGTTATTACCCTCACCACAAATTTCTGGATCAGATGATTCTGACATCTTTGACAGCATTGTCTCATATGCAACTATTGCATCTTCATGATCTCCTTTACAATGCAAAGCAGCGTGTTTCCTTTCGTAGCCCAACGGAGAATCGGGATCAAGCCTGATCACCTGATGAACCACCGTTAGCGTGGGCAAAATAGAAGTCAAAAACAAGTTACTTCATTTGCATCCTTCAACGCATCGTCCCACTCGCCCTTTCTCACACGTACCATGCTTCGCTTAGCCAGGAGGACTTGCTTGGTAGCGAGGTCTAGAGACAGTGCAGTGGTATACTGCGAGATGGCCTCGTCATATTCTTTATCATTCATGGCGGTATCCCCGAGGACCTCTAATTTTTCATAGCATCGAGATTTAAAACCTAATAGAGAATAGTCAATTAGCTGTCTCCTTTATACACATCATCACCAACCCTCAGTCCAATTTACTCGCTCGCCATCTATTTCCTGCGCCAGTTCGCCAAACATTTGGTGGAAACACGAAACTGCGTCCGCTACATGGCCAGTCGTTTCGAGATGCTCACATATCACTTGATAGATTGTGAACCTTGGGAGTACAAACTGCAGGCCACATTCACATCAGGTACACAAGCGATTCCAAGTAAAACTGTTCTCACGCCGGCCGCGGCAGTCAAAGCATTTTTCCATGACCCAGTTGATAGTCGTGATCTTGCCCACTCTCTCGATAGTGGCATCATAGGATGTGGTGAGTTGTTGTGGCCAGTGGTCACAAAGTTCAGGTTGTCATTGTTTTCCGGCGTGGAAAGACATCGCTGCACAAAGTCTTCCCCAAATTTTAGATGTGACGAGAGAACATGTAGAATGATAGCTCACCAGCAACCCAGGTCTCGATGGGCTTGGTCATACCGATCTTTCGTTCGACCATGCACAGTACAAACTCGCCAGCCTCCTTAGTGCGACCCGCTGCGAGGAGAGCCTCGGACGATCGCAGTTGGATCGTGATTGCAAGGTCATCAAATTTCCACCCCAAAATCTGTCAGAAATTGGGATCAATTTGAATATGCTACGAAGTGATGAGGATATACCAATGAGACTATCGATAGTGGCGGATGAGTGCGGTTACCCAGTTTAACTCGCGCGTCCTCAAATGACTGAATCGCGCGATTGTAATCGCCGCTCTCCATGTACAGGTTTCCACGAAGAAGGTGCATATATGCCTATCGGAACATTAGTACGCAACCAAATGCTAGCGCATCATTCACGTGCCTGGACTACGTAGAACGTCGGGTCCAAGGGACTAACAGTAATGAGGTCGTTTATACGTGATATTGCATTGTCGTGCTCTCCGGCCATGAACAGGACAACAGCCTAAGACGAGAGAAGCAAGCAAAATCCGAGAGATGTTGCACAAAAACACACCTTGATAAGGAGAATGGCAACGTGATCTGAATGGAAGAGCAGAGACGCAATGTCGCACACTCGACATCCTGCGGGTGTGTCCCCACCGCCGACAAGAGCCACATATTTCGCAATATAACCGAAGGTAGATGACTGGATTTCGATCGACTTGGTTTAAAATGGTGTCAGCGTCCATATATGTGAGAGTAGAGAGAATGCACCTCCTCGGCATCAACGAGTGCTGCGTCCCATTGTCGCATCCATGCCCGGACAAGAGCTCGACTAGCGAGTACATGATGAGCTGTATCCTTGGACGTGGGGATTGCTGCAGTCAGTAACGCTTCGGCTTCCATGAGTTGACCATTTTTCCATGCATGAAGTGCAGCGTTTTCGATACGAATGTCCGGCTCCTTGTGTATGAAAAAGGGAAACGTGTTCACGCGCAGAAAGATATTGAAAGAACAGAGGGCGTACTGTGACAAGAGAAAGAGTGTTGATGACAATTTTCTGTTCCTGTGCAACAATTGCGAGAAGCTGGTCATCTGGAGAGAATGCGATTGAACGTGTTTGGCTGCTCCGCGAGATGAGGCCGACTTGGGTGTGTGTCGAGGTGTCCCAGAACGTGATGTAGTCCCTTGTAGAGCAAGCTATGAATTTCCCATGTTGCGGTAGGGCAATCCATGAGTGGTAGTCGTTAGGAACTGACCACTCGGAGACGGTTGACCCGGTGGATGCATCGATTTGCTTAATTTTGCTATCCTTGGTTTTGACGAAGAGATGGTTGTTGAACCAGAGGAGACCATGCCACGGTACCAGTTCCGCTTCGACATGGACTAGTAAGCGGCCATCGTCGCTGGCCCAGATTTGGATGGATTCATGAGTGACTGTCGCGATTCGGTCGCCTTTTGGAGAGTATTTGGCTGCGAAGACCCAATCGCCATGGTGGAGTGTTTGCACTTTTTCGTGTCTTGCAATGTCCCAAATGGTAGCTGTGCCAGTCGAGTCGTTGGCAGACTCGACGAGGTGAGTCGAGTCTGGCGAGAAATCGACGTCCCGGATGGTGTGCCACTGGAACTTGACCGCAAAGACTTGTTCGTAGGTCCTCGCATCCCAAACCAACACATCGCCCCAGAATAACCCCGCTGCGATGAATCTGCCATCCTTGGAGACAGTAACACATCTGATACGTCCCACTTTCATCGCCGCTACTCGTTCGCCGTCTTGCACTCGCCACACTTGAACACCTTCCTCACCACCACTGACGAGATGCTCGCCGTTCGCTGTAAATATCAATGCATCTACCTCGCCACCAGCGTCAATTTCAATGGTTCGGGAATATTCTGGTTTAGCATCAGTACCAATCTAACATCATCTCTCAGCACGCACCCATTGTCGACGACGTGGACATTGGCGAAAACCAAGAGGGTAAATGAAGAAGCTGTGGTACGTGTTCGTCCTTGCCTGAAATAGGGCCTAGCTCGTTTTTCGGCGCTCGTTTCATTTCTATTGCGATAGCAGATAGCCTTGGTTTGTGAATTGGCTCTAGAAACATACCAGCTTTGATGACCCAAATAATGACAGAGGTGAGAGCTTCAGTCCATGCGAGTCTCACTGTACATACTGCCTTCAAACCGACGTCTTTTCCGTAACAACTTCACCCAACATCATTTCTCCTCCCATGGAGTCCGTGGAGCGACGTACTCCAAGTCTCTTTGAAGACCAAAGTGACCATGTCCCAACCCCTTCATCTGCATCTCGTCTTTCATGCTCCCCACCCTAGGCAACGCTGTGGTCCAAGTCAGGTCTGTGCGCGCCGGCATGTGGCTCCTGCCCCCGACCGAGTCAGCAACAAACCCCGGAGTACGACCATCGCATTCGCCTCAAACCACGGCTCCATCCGCGCCCCTTGTGCATCCCGTTACTCGTTCAGTCACGACACTTTGACGCACACCGTGGACGCTGGAGATGGAGACTATAGCTGGAGAGGACGACCAGCACATCGCTACCAACAACGCTATATACGACCATGAACCAGGACCTCTGCCGCCGCCGCCTCGCCACTGCCTCATACCCTCAGCCTAGCCTGCCCCACTCCAACGCGAGCCTATTCATGCTGTTCACCACCGCCCCATACGGATTGTCCAGCTCGGCCTCCCGCATGCTCGCCGCTGCTGGGTCGTCTGCGTCATGAAGCGAATGCGGGCGCGTCGTCCACGCCGAACCCGCCGGCTGTCCTCGTCAAGCCCTTCAATTTCGGGAGAGTTGGAGGCTATCGTCGTCCACGTGATGCTCCAGTATCGCATGGCGGAATGATGTCTTGTCGGGGACTGTGGGTTATCAACGGATCGCTTAGGATGCAAGTATGCTATATTCTATGCCATATGCAGTTATTGGCTTTTGGCTAGGTCATAGTATTCACTCCCATCTCTGACATATCCAGGCATGATACAAATCTCCCATCCGCGGTCCCAAACCCCTCACGCCCCTCCCTGCACAACTAAGACCCAATTCACATCCTCGTCGCATTCATGCTCTTCCGGTGGGCCGAGTTTACCGCAATACAAAAGATCACGATAATCGCCACATCACCCACATCCTCTGCTGGAACCCCCCTTGATTCAGAGAAGCAGGCATGGCGCGACAAGACGGCTGCCGAGAAGCAGCAGCACGCGGGGCGCTATCCGCTCAGCCCGACAGATGCGTCAGGCACAATGTCCCTAGGACCCGAAACGCTGCGAGCAACTCGCGGAACTGGTCATGGCTGGAAAGCTCAATAAGGAGTTGGAGAGCGTGATGAAGCAGACCCGACTTCCTGCCGCGTATGTGGTCAACGTGTCACAAGCATCCACCAGCGCCGTCGAGCCGAGTACACAACCAAGGGACTCGTTATGGGACATTCCACCTTCACGGACGTTAGCTACACTAACTTTGTGCCAACGTGATGATTTCGTAGTCTCTGGTGGGTGCTGCTACTGCACACCCCATCATACCGAGGTATTTTTCCTCCCGCCAGCCTGGAATATTTCCTCGGGAACCTGTCCTATCATTACCAATAGCCCAACATGCCCGAGGGCGGGTCTTGCAATCAATTTCGGTCTGTCATCCGACTCGTGAACTTTGTGGAAACTTGTAGCTACGCCGAACTAGAACAATCAATTAATCAACCCCCGAACCTTGCTCTTTTTTCATACAATTTTCCATACCCTGGCCAGACTGATAAATAACGTGCGTTGGGATAACGATCTAATCATTCCAATGGCTACCTAGTAATCTTTGGATGTCACTGTGAGCACACGCCCGGGCGGGTGTCATCGTATTGGAACCACAGTAACCAACAGTAAAACAACACATGTAAAATGCACAGATTATCCAAGTAAGAGCAGTAAGTATAGGGACGTGAATCATGCAGAATGAGAGAACAAGAGAAACCATCAAAGCACGTCCAACATCCGTACACTATTTATCAGTTTGTCCAATATTTCTGGCGTGATCTCCTTCACTTGCACTATGATCAAGCTCTCCGCAGCGACTCGCCTGTATTCATCCATATTCCGGCGAATGGGTGTCAGTAACAGAGCGCCAAACGGCTGTCGCAGCCGAGCAATGAATTGCAGAACTTGCATCTGCTTTTCCTCGGGTGACAGGGTCGAAGGAGGTAGGAGGGATGCAGTATCATCCAGTGTAGAACGTGGCAGCCCGACACCAGACATGAGCCCAGCTGTTCATGTTTGCTGGGTCGTCAATGCAATAAGGTCGGGGAACAATGGCAGCTCACCTAGCACGGACTTGTCACCCATATTCTCCTCAGTGATAGCCTCTAGTACACTCTCGACAGGCTGTCTGTCGAGGAGAAAGTCAATCCAAGGATGGACGAGGCATAGAGAACCCAGCTGTGAGAGATCTTCTTGGGTTCGGATCTCTACAATCCCAAGTGCGTTCGTTTGCGCGCGGAAAACACGTCCCGACCCATTCCGAGAGACCAATAGCTGTCCAAGTTTGAAGGCAAGACACGGGAGTTTCATTCGGAGACCTGAAAATGATGGCACAGGCAGCTCGTTTACTCCATCATACAACTTTGTGAACAATGCAAAGTCGACCATATGAATGAGGGCAGTGGTGGCTCCCATTTCAGCGTCGGAGATGGCTGGTGGTATGTGTGACGTCAGAGGCTGGCTGAAGACAGTGATACTAGACGGAAGGCAGCTATTGAACTCACCGGATCTCCCCGTCCACGCAAGGATGCTCATGTCCCCCGAGCTCGCAAGTAATTGTGATAAGAGCCGCCCAAGTGCTTTGTACCCTTCGCCATATGTAATTGGTAGGGACAAAGAGAATATCCCTAGCAACGAATAAGCGGCATCCTCGACCCGTGTTGTCCGGCGTGTGGAAGCAAGGCGAAGTTTTTCTCGTATGTCATCGAGGCCAGGTCGTAGTGCCATCAATGCTTGCGCCGAAATGCCTGTAGCCTCTTCCATCTCTGAGATGATCTCGGGTGACTCCTTGTGATTGTAGATCTCGAGACCCAAGTATGGCGTCCAGTCCTCTGTGTAGATCCGGACCACCTTTGAGGCATGGTACTCCTGTAATGTCCATGCTCGCATATTCCATATGCTCCATGTCAGAGCACCGCGCTTTGCTAGGCGGTTCACCCCACGGAGGAAGATGATCGCCATCGCAGAACGTTCGTACCATTTGAACATGCTAACCAGCGCTTCTTGGAGTACGAAATGATCCCCTTTGTTGATACAGCACGTATCACACCATGCCCAATTGAATCCTGCCTCTCGTACGATCTTGCAAAACATCTGGAGCTTCTCGTGTGCAGGAGATGCCTCGAGATCAAACACCACCACCTTGATAACCTTTTCAAACAGAGGTTCGTTGTCCTCCACTTGTGCGACAATGTAGCATAACGAAAGTATTTCCCAACTTCCTGCTCGATATGGGTGTAGTCGATGTGTGTGGTCATGGATGAAACGAGCTCCGTGAAAATTGGCGTCTTTTCGAAAGCAGAAGCCTGCTCTGATTTATCACAAAGACGACCATGAATGGTATCGATGAGCACTAGAGGAGAGTCACAAATCATTTCCTCGATAGTTGTGCGAATGGTTTCTTTTGTCTTTTCTGGCCTGACGTAGCGGCGGGATTGTTCTATAAGAGAGTATCAACAAAAATATCTGTATGATGTCAATACCCTCACCACGAATCTCTGGATCAGATGATTCTGCGATCTTTAACATCATTGTCTCGTATGCAAGTATTGCATCTTCATGATCTCCTTTACAATGCAAAGCAGCATGTCTCCGTTCGTAACCGATCGGAAAATCGGGATCAAGCCTGATCACCTAATGAATCACCGTTAGCTTAGGCAAAGAGGCGGCCAAAAGCAAGCTACTTCATTTGCGTCCTTCAAGGCATCATCCCACTCGCCCTTTCTCACACGTGCTGTGCTTCGCTTAGCCAAGAGGACTTGCTTGGTAGCGAGGTCTAGAGACAGCGCAGTGGTGTACTGCGAGATGGCCTCGTCATATTCTTGATTATCCATGGCGATATCCCCACAGTCCTCTAATTTTCCACAGCATCTAGATATAAAGTCTGATAGAGGATAGTCACCCAAATGCGTTCTGTATTGTACACATGATTACTCACCTCGAGTCCAACTTGCTCGCTCGCCATGTATTTCCTGTGCCAGTTCGCCATACATTTGGTGGAAACACGAAACTGCGTCCGCTACATGGCCAGTCGTTTCGAGATGCTCACATATGACTTGAAAGACTGTGAATCTTGGGAGTACAAACTACAGGCCACATTCACGTCAGGTACACAAGTGATTCAAAACTATGCTCACGCCGGTCGCGGCAGTCAAGGCATCTTTCCACGACCCAGTTGTAAGTCTTGATGTTGCCCACTCTCTCGATAGTGACATCATAGGATGTGGTACGTTGCTATGAGCACTGGTTACGAAACTCGCGTTGTCATTATTTTCCGGCGTGGAAAGACATTGTTGCATGAAGTCTCCCGGAAGTTTTAGATACAACAAGAGAACACGTAGAACGATGGCTCACCGGAAACCCACGTCTTGATAAACTCGGTCACATTGGCCCCTCGATCCACCATGCGCAGTGCAGATTCGCCAGCCTCCTTGGTGTTACTAGCTGAGAGCAGGGCCTCGCACGATCGCAGTTGAATCGTGGTTGCAAGGTCATCAAATTTCCACCCAGAAATCTGTCAGATATCGGGATCAATTTCAACACCCTGTAATGTAGTAAGACATATACCAATGAGATTATCAACGGTAGTTGTTCCGTGCGGCTACTGAGTCTAACTCGCGCATCCATAAATGACCGAATCGCGCGATTGTAGTCGCCGTTCTCCATGTACAGGTTCCCACGGAGAAGGTGCATATATGCCTATTGGGGACATCAGTATGCTGCCAAATGGTTGCGCATCATTCACGTGCCTGGACTACGTAGAACGTTGCGTCCAGGGGCCTAACAGTAATGAGGTCATCTATACGTGATATTGCATCGCCGTGCTCTCCGGCTATGAACAGTACAACAGCCTGGACGAGAAAGAAGCTAAAACGAATTCCAGGGGGTGTTGCACGGAGACACACCTTGATGAGAAGGAGAATGGCAATGTGATCTGAATGGAAGAGCAGAGACGCAATGTCGCACACTCGACGTCCAGCGTGTGTATCCCCACTGCCGACAAGAGCTACACATTTCGCAATATAACCAAAGGTAGATGACTGAATTTCGATCGACTGGTTTAAAATGTTGTCAGTGTCCATACATGTGAGAGTAGAGAGAATGTACCTGTTCTGCATCGACAAGTGCTGCGTCCCACTGTCGCATGCATGCCCGGACAAGAGCTCGACTAGCGAGTAGATGATGGGCTGTATCCTTGGACGTCGGGATTGCTGCAGTCAGTAACGCTTCCGCCTCCGTGAGTTGACCCTTTTTCCATGCATCAAGCGCAGCATTTTCAATACGAATGTCCGGCTCCTTGTGTATGAGAAAAGGAAATGTGTCTACGAGCGATAATATATTGAAAGAACAGAGGGCGTACTTTGACAAGAGAAAGAGTCTTGATGATGATTTTCTGTTCCTGGGCAACAATTGCAAGAAACTTGTCGTCTGGAGAGAAGGCGATTGAACCTTGTAGACTTCTCCGCGAGATGAGGGCAAGTTGGGTGTGTGTCGAGGTGTCCCAGAGCGTGATGTTGTCCTCGGTAGAGTAGGCAATAAACTGCCCATGTTGTGGCAGGGCAATCCATGACTGGCCGTCAGGCAGTGACCACTCAGAGATGGTTGACCCGCTGGATGAAATTTGCTTGATTTTACAGTCCTTGGTTGTGACGAAGAGGTAGTTGTTGAACCAGAGCAGACCATGCCACGGTCTCAGTCCCACTTTGACGTCGACTAGTAATTGCCCATCGTCGCTGTCCCAGACCCGGACAGATTCCCGAGTGGCTGTCGCAATTCGGTCGCCCTGTGGAGAGTATTTGGCTGCTTGGACCCGCCAGCGATGGTCGAGTTGTTGCACTTTTTTGTGGCGTGCTGCAATGTCCCAAACGGTGGCTGTGCCAACAAAACCGTCGGCGGAGACGAGTCGAGTCGAGTCTGGCGAGAAATCGACGTCCCAAATTATCGGTCCGTCCGGGATCTTGGCCGCAAAGACTTGTTCGTAGTTCGTTGCATCCCAAACCAACACATTTCCCCGGACTGACCCCGCTGCGATGAATCTGCCATCCTTGGAGACAGCAACACTCCAGACACTTCCCACTTTCATCGTCGCTACTCGTTCACTGTCTTTCACTCGCCATAGTTGAACACCCTTCCGATCACCACTGACGAGATACTCGCCGTTCGCTGTAAATGTCACTGCCCTTACCCAGTTACCAGCGTTAATTTCAATAGTTTGGGAATGTTCTTGTTTAACGTCAGTAACAATCTAGCTTCATCTCTCAGTACGCACCCATTGCCGCAAACGTAGACGTTGGCGAAGATCAAGAGGGTAAACGAAGAAGCTGTGGTACCTGCGCATACAGGTTGCCACGTCCTGAAATAGGGCTCAACCTCGTGTTTTCGGCGCTCGTTTCGTTTCTATCGCGATGGCAGATAGCCCTGGTGATTGTGAATTGGCTCCAGAGACATGCCAGCTCTGGTGGAGAGCCTCAGTCCACGCGAGTCGCAGACGCTTCCCGAGTGCCTTGAGTCAGCTGATCAGATAGGCAT
>JBBPNZ010000271.1:0-25504 GCA_038091195.1 Phylloporus rhodoxanthus | reverse complement strand
GGCTGGTGTTATTTACCGCGACCTCAAACCGGAGAACATCCTGATAGGGTCGGATGGACACATCGTCCTCACGGACTTTGGCCTTTCGAAAGAGTTCCCTCGCCGAGCATTGCCGTCCACAGCACCGCCTACACCCTCGGGTACTCGTGGGGAATTCTATTCCTCTCCGGGTAGCGAGCCTACGACACCGCCTTGGATGAAAGGCGAAAAGTGCCAGGACTGGCCAGGGCAAGGTGTTGTCCCAGCTGATACCACGACCACGTTCTGCGGTACGGCAGAATACCTCGCTCCTGAAGTCATCCAGGGATTGCCGTACAGCTATGAAGTTGATTGGTGGAGCTTTGGCACCATGCTTTATGAAATGCTAACTGGAATCGTACGTCAAATGGCAGGTGTTTGATAGGGGTGGAGACTGACGTATCTCCCGCAGACGCCATTTTGGGCAAATAATCATTCAGATATGTATGTCAGGGTGTTGCAAGACGAGTTACAATTCCCTGAGGATAGGGCAATGGATCAAGATACGAAGAGTTTGATACGGGGGGTAAGCGAATACGTCCTAAGTTATGGCTGTTACGTTTCGCTTATATGCACTCAAAGCTGCTTCAACGGAATCCCGCATTAAGAATATGCGAGCCACGGATCAAACGGCACCCATATTTTTCCATGATGTAAGTAGAATGAGCCACATGAAATGCTCACTTTTGATTCGACGTTTTGTCGCATTTAGCGATTGGTCGCACGTGTACTATAAACGCTACATACGTGAGGCTTTTTGTTTGAAGTCGCTTCATTGTGCTTACACCTATTCTTATCTTTTTATAAGCCCCCTATATCCCGCCCATCGACCCTTCGAATGCCAGTGATACCCAGAACTTTGATGACACGTTCCTTGATATGGAACCGGTGATAGATGACCCCAATGATCAAGATCAAGTAGATACCGATCAGGATCGCGATCACACTGACGGTGAAGCGGCTGATGGTGAAGACGCATACCCAACACCCTCCCACTCACGCAGTCCGTCCGTCCATCCAGACGAGAACGGCGTGGACGTGTTTGATGGTTACTCGTTCAAAGGTCGTCATTCAGTCATTATAGATGATGAGGACGATGAAGGATCCGGCGATTCGGGAGAGGAGGAGACGGACGAGGGGGACATCCCGTCGGTAATCACCGATATGTTGGACAGCCCTGCTCAGCCTCGAGAAGCAGAGGACATCACCGAGTCTCCTGTCAGCGATGAACAGCCTGAGCCGAAGACGCCAGAAGCACGGCCACAGACTCTCGTGGAAGAAGCTCCGCAGCCGGAAAAACCTATGGCCATTGTCGAGCCGCGGCCATCTATCGATCTTTTGTCTGCTACGGACCTCTCAGCAGAGTCGAGTGAATCTGCGCCTCCCTTGCCAGCCAAGGACTCGAAACCAAAGGCTACCAAGATTCATGCCTCTTCGAAAGCCACTGTGCGAAATGCACGTGGCCGCCGTGAAAAATCTGGTGTTCCTGCCCTAGACCGGTTCCTCTCGGATCGTCCTTGTGAGGACGGAGATATGACGGAGAGAGAGGAAGACGATGATTGGGACTTTATCGAAGCTGATGGTGAAGACCGTAATGGCACCAAGGGCACAAGTCTGTTTGCTCGTGGTGTCGTGGACCGGTACAGGTTGGCCGTGTTCCGCAAAGCTTCCACACCATCTCAGCGAATTGGTGGACGGTCATTCTCTGGCATCTCCAAAGAATCGGATCTCCCTACGGCGGAGTTTGCAGACTCGCCAAGTCCTTCGGAAAAGCGTCGGGGCCGTGCGCCTGGCCTCAAGTTCCGAAAGACACCTCAATTCCTCAAAGGAAAGTCGCCACCTTCCTCTTTCTCTACCAAGAGCGCGTCTACGGTCAAGACCTCGAATGCTGCAACTACTGCCACTATATCATCAGTTTCAAGTAATGGTTTGTTAACGCCGTCCGTATCGGCCGCGAGTGCAGCGGCTATGTCACCCTCCTTGAGGTCAAAGGAATCCGCCATTTCGGTCGGAGAGCAGAGCCAATCGTCCGACCAGTCCAATGGCGAAACCGCAGAACCTATCTCACACCCGGCATCACCCGAGGCCCCCAAGTATGCTTCTCACCACACCGAGGAACCCGAGAAACTCAGAAACAAAAAGCTGAAGAAGTACAAGGAGAACGCGGAAAAGGTTCTCTCCCTCTTCGCTTCGCAACGTTAGTCGTCCTTCCCCCCTCTGCGCGTCGAGGGCCGGGTCCTTGACGTAACAATAATCTGGATTTCTTGTCAATTTATCAATGTCGGGTGTAAGCTTCACATTCTCTCTTTCTCACATTATTTCTATGCATCACTTTTTTACGATTCCCAATTACCCATATTCTCATTATCATCGCTTTCTCGGGTTAGCTGCGCTAGTGCCGTTTTCATTTTTTTTCTTCATCACTCAAGGACGACACGGCGCCATTGCTCTTGGGTCATAATACATAGTGGTGTCTTGTTCCCTATCACTTCAACGTTGCATCGCTGTTTTACTTAGTCGTCGTCCTTTCCCTCGCAAACATCAAATGGTAGTTGAACGATCCCTTTTAGAACCTACGCATTGGCTTAATATTTTCATTGCCTGATTGTTTTTTTCGAGGTCCCTCGTTATTTTCTATTCTTTTCAACAAACATTGCAACAACGAAAAGAAGAGAGTGATTTTCCGTATGACATACTAATACCATGCCGTCGAATTGCAAAACAGTGAACAACGTTTCTTGTTACGAGTGCTCGTTCTCATTGGACATCATGATGACTGAGGCCCTCTAGATGTTTTTCCGTATGACATTTTGCCTCATCCTCGCATCCAGTCCAATCGAAATTCATGCTCCCATGGGCTCTCGCTTCCTTCATTGTCCCGGAGCCTCTTTGGCTGCGAGACCTTGAAGGCATCTTGTTCTGAAACATGGTTTTGTCGAATGATATCGAGAAACACGATTTCCAACGTTGCGTTTTCTACTGTCATTCCTCAAAGTCGCCCTACGTGGAAAGAGATGAGCAGGCGACATGTCGCTGCTGTCCAATGACACCACTTCGAATGGCAGAGCAACATCCTCAACGAGCGCTAGTTTACGCTGGTTTCCACCTAAAGAGTTCACTCGCTAGGCGGTCGGTATACGTATGCAAAGTAAGGTCGCGACCATGAGCGTCTCGACGTTGCTGCACATTTCGGTTCCACACCTGAGGCCCTTGAGGCCATATGTTCAGATGTTCTCGGACGGTCAACTTGGTATCAATAGCTGTGAACTGTGGGTAGACGCCAAGCGCAACTTAATGTCCTGCGGGAACATCGCCACCTTCCAGTTCGCAGGCGTTGAGTGGAGATGGCGGCGGGGGAAACGGGATACATACCAACCATGTTAAATGCGTCGTTTTGCCCGCTCCATTGGGACCAAGCATGGCATTTTCAAGACCCCAAAGGTGACATTGTCAACCGCCTGTTTGAATCGTAGGGGTTGGAAACATGAAGGATGCGTATGCGTCGCTCGAATGTGCGACTGCTTTTGCTCCGAAGTCGAGGCAGCGAAGTTCTCCTCAGCTTGTGCTCGCCGTGTGTGCCTCTTCAGGAAACATGATCCAGAGCAAGAATACTGAAAAGGACAAGCCATCATTAATTATCTAAAAAGCTTGAGTGGTACAAGAAAAAAAAGGGTACTGTACTTCGACCCCGGATTGTGTACTGTCTGTGGCACTGTACAAAAGGGGACCCGTCTGTAGTGCATCACTGAATTTGAAAAGTTTTGGGAATGTCATATAAGGGGTTAAAACCCCTATAATTGGAATAATATCAACAATTATTACCATCGAAAAGCTAATCATATAGATGCACATATATAGGTCAAAGCAGTTGGTAACAGTTACAAAAGTGATCTTTAAATATTGTGAGAGCTAATTCTTTATGTGAATTACAACTTATAAACATTATTGGAATTGATTGTTTTATTATGGAATCCAACCACTACTCTTTGGTCATGATCCATGCAATACTATCTGGTTTATGTATGATATAGTAATATTAAGGACAATGTAATTGCCAATTTCTCAAAACTTTATAGGAATTCTCAAGTAATATTTTTTATTCTTCAATATAAAAGCATTTGTATGTATGATTAAAGAATAAATATGTAAATTGCACAAGCATTCTTATAGTATTGCATTTAAACATGCTCCATGATTTGATAGGCATATGGCATAACAATACAAAGGACAATATTATTGTCAATTTCTTGAAACTAGAAATTTTCAAATGTTATCTTTATCATTTGATATAAAAGCCTTTATAAGAGCAAAAATTAATATGTAAGTTGTACAAGCACTCCTATAATATTGTGCTTCAATATACTCTATAATTTGACAGTAATATGGTATAGTGATATGAAGGACAATATAATTGTCAATTTGTTGCAGTTTTGTGGAAGTTTGAATTTATTATATAATATAAGAATCTGTACATGATGAAAATATAATATATAAATGATACAAGTGTTCTAATAATACTGAAACAATAGAATACAACTGCTATACTATGATTTTTATCTGTTCTCTATCATTTGATAAATATATAACATAACAATATTAAGAATAGTATAATTTCCAATTTCTCACAACTTTATAGAAGTTGTAATAGATTGTTTTTCCTGTTTGACATATAAATCTACATACAGTAAAATGAAGAGATTAATATGTAAATAGCAAATATCTTTAAAACTATTATAGTATTATAATTCAACTACTTCACTTTGTTTCTTATTCATGCTATACATATAATAAGGGTATAATACACTTTACAATAATTTGATTGTTTTCTCATTTCACTAATAATTTTTAGATAGTAACAAAATTACTTCAAATGTTATTGAATAATAAACTGGACAACTTTTGCTACATATTTTATCTAATACATACAATTTTTCATAGATTTCCTATGACTCTGTCAAGATTGGGTCAACTTCTGAAGGAACTCTGGAACTCTGAAGTTTTAGTCAGAAGAGACTGCAGCTTCACCATGTGTGGTGCACCCTTGTCAATATCATGTCCCTGAATTTGATCAGAGGGTTGGAGATCAGAAATGAACATGAGTGGAGTGTTATGATTTGCTTCTATTCTTTTCTTGTTACATCAGACTTATCTTTTCTTTTCATATGATTACTCATTATCATTCCATCAGATTTCCCCATCACTTCTTTGTAATTGTGCTTACTTCCCCTATTGTTCCATATGATTCCATCACATTCTCTTTTGTCATCATTGCTTACTGTGCTTCCTTCTATGCCTACCCTAAACTATGCTAGCTTAGATACTGTATATAAGACTGTTGTTTTCCTGTATTCTCCCTAAGCTATGTAGGTCTCACCTCTGTACTGCACACTTGCCAATACAGATTCCTTTCTTCTTCATTGTCTTTGCAAGTTTCCACCTGTACTCTGAATGGGAAGTCTACTGTCCTAGGAAGCCCCTATAAACCCCTTGTCCCTTGTCCCTCTAGGAAGACCCTATAAGCCTTTTGTTCCTTGTTGCTCTAGAAAGCCCCTATGAGCTCCCCTTCATCAACTTCATCAGATGAACCCTTGATCCTATACTATAGGGATCCTTGTCATATATGAGAAGCCCTCATTGTACCTCTTCATCTTTGTTACAGAAGTCATGTGCTCATCCTACCTGGGACTACACATAACAAAAAACCTACAGTAGCTTCATTCTTGTGGGTACCATCATTGTACTACTGCAACCATTTCTTGCCTACCATTGTTATCATCCTCCTATTGGGGACTTCACCCATGAAACCTTGAACCTAAACTGGAAGACTCCTTTTCTAACACTAAAAGCCATCACTCTGCATCCACCGACATCTTTAACCAAGATGTCAACATCCCTATCAAGAAAGACACCACCCAACTCTCTCAGGAACTTTCTGACTTAACTGTCAACCCTCCTCTTACCACTGAAGACCTTTGGAACTGACCTGTCTGACCCTTCACTCTTGCAGACCTCCAACCTACCCCTCCCCCACTCTTTAGCTGTCCATCTAGCCCCATGTCTTCTTCATACAAACCCACTGAACTCCACCTTAGTACCTCTAATTTCCTCAATGGCTCCTACAACAAATTCATGCAATGGATCAACACCATTCTTATCTATCTTAAGGTGAATAAGGGAGTTTACAATGATAACACTAAGAAAGTTGCCTTTGCTCTTTCTTACATGACCAAGGGCTTTGCACTTGTGTGGGCCAACACTTTCTGACAGAAAGCCATCTCCGGCTCAATTGTTAACTTTGGAATGATTGACAACTTCATCAAGTCATTCAACAAGACTTTTCTTCACCAGGAAACCATCGGGAACATTGTCGCATGGCTCTCCACCTTCCGCATAATCAAGAAAAACAAAAACTTCCCTTGGAACCCCTCTCTTTCCTTCTATATTACTGAATTCCAGAGCAAAGCAGCTCTTGCCTCCATCATTAATGATAACATCCTCATTGGTTACTTTTCTGCACCCATCCCTTCTGCCCTCATGCAATGAATTATCTTTATGAACACTGTTCCCTCCACTGCCATGGCATGGTTTGAAAAGGCCATTCATTTTCAAAATCAATAGGATCATGCTGATGAAATCTCTCAAAGGAATACTTGACCTGCTTATCAAACATTCCACTCCTTCTCTTCCCCCACAACCTCCTCTTTCTGCAGCCCCAATGCCATGGACATTGATGCTATTTACATCCCCAAGATGACCCCTGAGGAATGAAAATGTTGCCTTACCAATAACCTCTGCTTCTACTGTAGAAAAGGTGGTCACATGAGCAATGACTGCCCCACATTTGCTGCCCCAGCAAAGCCCAAGGTGTGCCAAGTCAAGAACAACCTAGACATCCTCAAGCTCAAAGAAGTTGAGGATGATGATGAAGAAGAACCCAAAGGAGTAGCTAGGGTTTCTTTTGCTGCCACCACTAAGGATTTTTGAAACAGAGTACCCCTTCTATGCAGAGTACTCCTCTTGTAATGTGCGCCCCTGTACTTGTATCCTCATCTTCTAAATCTATGAGGATCCCATTACAACTGGTCACTCTCTTGCACACATTAAAAGTCATAGACACCCACACCATCGTTGACTAACATCTCTTGCATTAACTGGCAATTCGCCAGGAAACATCATCTCCCCCTTAACAAACTCACTATCCCCATTTGCATTCAAAACGTGGATAGCACTGCCAACAAGAATGGAGAAATCTGTTATATCTATATCATGTTCACCAACATAGAAGGCATTGCCCAATGATATCTTTTCCATGTCATGTCCTATGGATGTGACAACATCATCTTAGAAACTTCCTGGCTTCATGCCACAAACTCATCCATCAATTGGGCCCACCAAACCATCGATATCCCAGAATCCTGTAACCAGTTGAAGGAGCTCTATGCTGCCCACACTGCTAACACCCAACACCATGATGCCTTCTTTAAGAAGGTAACCCCATGAACCATTCACCACATTAACATTGATCCTATTCAACATGAATGGTTCTTTAACTATCTTGACCATGAATCTCTGGACTATGCCACCCCAAAGTCCTACTTAGAATCCTCTCTTTGCAACTGCAGCATCAATCACATTATCCATGAGGATTTCTGTTACCTCCTGTCTGACCCTGTCATAAGGAAACTTATGATTGCCACTGACCTTGCCATTGCTCAAGAAAAAGCAAAACCCCAGACCGCTCTCCTATCAGAATATGCCAACTTCGCCCATGTCTTTGCCAAAGAATCTGCCAACCATATCCCCCCATTACAATCTTATGACCATGAGATCAATCTCAATGAGTTCTTTGTCCCCAAGATACTGTAGGCAAAGTATACTCCTTCTCCCCTAAGGAACAAAAGGCAACTGAGGCCTTCCTTAAAGAAAACCTCACCTCTGAGAAGATTCATCCTTTCAACTCCCCACAAGCATCTCCCTTCTTCTTTGTCAAAAAGAAGAATGGAAAACTCCACTTCTGCCAAGACTGTCATATGCATGAATTTGAGTTAAGTTTAACTCCAATGCTTTGGACTTTCTCCTACAAACTCCAATATGTTCTCTACCAGAATGTGACCTGGAGTTACTAGACTTGTCTATTCATGTTCCTTCATGTTCTCTCACATTCTATTACTCATTTGGTTAAACTCATACTTAGACATTGCTCAGATGTCACCTATACTTGTGCTCCATGACAAGCACAGCTCTGGTGTATTCTTTCTCCAACCTCTATCTTACTCATTACTTACCAATCCCTTCTAATCCTTTGTTAGTCACTTCATTCTAACTCTATATATAAACCTCTATACTCCATCATGTAATCTTAGTTCAAATATTAACTTAGATTCCACTCCTCTTCTCACGTTTATCTCTGGTCTCCAACCCTCTGACCAAATCTGGGGATATGACATTGACAAGAGTGCACCACATACAGTAAAGCTGTAGTCTCTTCTGATCAAAACTCTAGAGTTCTGGAGTTTCCTTAGGAGTTGACCTGGTCTTGACAAAAACTACTGTTATCTAAATGAACATACCATTCATGATGTCTATTCTCTTCCCTTAATCTCTTATCTTGTTAATAAACTCAAAGATGCCAAGGTCTTTACCAAGTTTGATGTCCATTAAGGATACAACAACATCTGAATCAAAGCTGGACACCAATGGAAAGCTGCATTTATCATACACAAAGGCCTTTTCGAACTGACAGTAATGTTCTTTGGTCTCAACAACTCTCCCACCATGTTCCAACGTTTTATGAATGATTTGTTCCATGACATGATTGCTGAAGGATGGCTTATCATCTGCATGAATAACCTTCTCATCTACTCCCCTGATGAGAAAATTCATATTGAATGTACCCACCAAGTCCTACAATAGATGACTGAGCTCAATTTTTATCCTAAGTTGGAGAAATCCAATTTCGCTGTCCCTGAGGTTGAGTACCTCAGGATGATTGTTAAACCTGAACAACTTTCAATGGACCCCATCAAGCTTGATGGCATTGCCTCTTGGCTAACCCCTTTCAAAGTCAAGGATATTTGATCCTTTCTTTCCTTCATCAACTTCTACCATTGGTTCATTCCTAACTATTCCACTGTTGCTTGTCCTCTATTGGATCTTATCAAGAAAGACTATTATTGGGACTAAACTCCCACTTGTCAACATGCCTTTGACCATCTCAAAGGACTCTTCCTCTCCAAACCCATTCTGCATCTCCCTGATTTCTCCAAACCCTTTGCCATCACCACTAATGCTTCATACAATGCCTTAGGTGCCATTTTCCTTCAAACCGATGTCAATAGCAACTGGTACCCTTGTTGTACCTTTTGCAATCTTTCATTCCTGCAGAATGGAATTACAACATTTATGACCAAGAACTTCTTGTGGTCATCTGTGCCCTTAAAGCCTGGAGGCAATACCTCCATGGTTCTCCATTCTCTGTTCAAGTCTTTACTAATCACAAAAACCTGATGTACTTCTGTCAGGTGCAGAAACTTAATTGTTGCCAAGCTTGCTGGCTTCTTGACCTCGCTGACTTTGACCTCTGCATGATCCATGTCCCTAGAAAGCTCCTCACTGGTCCTAACGTGATTTCCCATCATCTGGACCTCCTTAGTTCCAACACTGACAACAACGACACTGATCTCCTTCTGGATTCACTGTTCATCAGCATCATTGATATGGTCTTGCACAACCACATCTCCTCTGCATCACAGGATGACCCCCTCACCTGCCAGTATCTTCAATCCAGCCTTGAACCTAACATCCCCACCACCTTCTGCTCTCATTTGTTAGACTGGCAACATGACCATGGTGTCCTCACTTACAAGGGCTGTGTTTATGTTCCCCCCATCAATGATCTCTGTCACATCATCATTACCTGTTGCCATGATCATGAAACCGCCAGACACTCCAGTTGTTACGCATAGCGTATACAATGGATGATACTCCTAACTTGTTACTCGAGTGATACTCACGAAGAGACCAACTCAAGGGTAAGCAAGAGACGAGGGGCGAGAGACAAGGATCGTTCAAGGGGTTTCCTTGGAACGAGACTAAGACGAGGATCGATCAAGGGATTGCCTTGAGCGAGACGAGGACTAAGATTCGACTGAGAAGTCGCAAGGATGGGACTTGAGTATACGCTAGTATTGCGCAGTTCAAGACTGAAGTACAAAAGAAGTAAACGACGAGTATTTATACACCTAACACCTTACGCACAGACCAAGGAGTCGAGAAAGGAAATGGAACTAGAAAAGGAAAAGAACATTGAAGAATGTCAAGGAATACGGGTAAAGTTACCCGTTGTGAGAGATCTGGGTAAAGGGCGAGACAAAAGGGGAAGAGGAAGTACACGGTAGTTGGATAAGTCTGAAAGAGATAGGTCCGGTGATCAAAAGAAAGGCAAAGTACAAGTAGAAGTGATCGCCTCTCCAGTTAGAACGGTGAGAAGAGAAGAGGATCAGGATGAGGTGATGAAAGAGAAGAGAAATCGTAACATTACCCCCCTTGTACAGTTGAACTCCTGGTTCAACAGTTAATCCCGGTTTTCCCCAGTAGCTGATCCCAGGGAAGTATGAGACGTCGGTCGTTCGCCAGTTAGTTAGATGGGGGAACGCGAGCAGACGGACAGAGATCGAGGATGTGTCCTGGTTGAGCACAAAGCCCGCAGTTACGATGGGGGCAGTATCGGTCACCATGACCCCAGTTACGACAGAAGTTGCATTGGAGAGTAAGGCAGCTATGCACAGGGTGGCCTGGGGCGGACGCATGGCAGTGAGGGCAAGTATAGGCGGGGCAGTTCTCTTGTATGTGACCACGAGCATGACACTGAAAGCACTCAGTGGTCGAGGAAGCAATGGGGAGTTGATAGTGGTCGGGCAACGGAAGAACTTGCGTGGGAGAGGATAGGGAGCGATTGCCGTTGGGGAGAGTAATCCACTGCAGTCGGTCGTGGGGGATAGGAATAGCTGCGGTGATGGGATCGTCGTCTTCACTGTTGGTGGGGGCCCAGTCGGATTCTACTGTGGTGAGAGTGTCTGCGGGAGGAGGAGAAGAGAGATGAAGGGCAAGAGAGCCACGGGTAGGAGGAGGAACTGGGAGAGGGGCGCGAGTGGGAGAATGCAAGATGAAAGCGTCTGTACATGAAAGGTAGTGATCTCGTTGATCTTGTGGAAGGGTAAGAAAAATACGACGAAATGTAGGATAGATGCGGTCCGGCGTCAAGGCTTTGATGTAGGTACTAAAGTTTGCATGACGAAGGGCGGATAATGTAGATCAGGAGATTTCTGACAAAGAGAAACGTAACAGGATGTCCGGTTGCATAGAAGATAGAAGGAGAACGAGAGCACTAGCAGCGCCATGGAAGATACGAATAAGGTTTTGGACAACATGGTCGTCAGCGAAGAGGGGGTTGTTTTCGATGGCATGCACGATTGGGGGAGAGTCTAGGATGGCGGAGAATAAAGCTAGTTGGACGGGTTCTGGCAAGAAGGTGGGGTAGACTTTTCTGGAACGTAATCCGATGGGAGACCCAGAAGGGGAGGACATGGACAAGGAGGAGACAGAGGAGGAGAGGAAAGACATGACCAGCGGGTGTTGGGTAAGGTTGCAAGAGATACTCACGAAGAGACCATCAATTGGAACCTTACCTTTCTAGAGGTGATGGAGTCATTTATAATGAGAGAGGATTGCAGCGGAGTGTCGGAGATTGGACTTAGGTTCCCAGGTGTTTTCGGATGAAGGGTAGCCTTTCCACATGGTCAGGTACTTCCGTCGGTTAGCTGGACCTTTGTGTGAGAGAATCGTTTCCACTTTGTATTCTTCTTCGTTATCTATGATGTCAGGTGGCGGAGAAGCGAAGGAGGGGCCGTAAGCTTCGGTGGAGCGAAAGGGGAAAAGGAGGGAGGCGTGGAACACATTGTGGACTTTCCAGGTTTTCGGGAGACGGAGTTCATATGTCAGTGGGGATAGTACGCGGACGATCTCAAAGGGGCCATGACGTTTGGGCGCAAGTTTCCTTGATGGGTACCTGAGATGGAGATGAGTCGCCTCGAGCCATACCTTGTCTCCAACTTTCCAGGGGGAGAAACGACGAGTGGAACGAGCGGACATGAGCTTTCTGGCGGATTCGTGGGCTGCAAGAGCTTCCTTTCGAGCTTCGTCTAGGTTAGAGAGTCGATTTTCAAGAGCGGGGAGGAAGGTTTTGCCGAGTGGGGGATAGGAACGTGGTTCATAGCCGTAAAGTAACGAGAAAGGGGAATGTTTCGTGGAGCTATGTGGTGCAGAATTATGATGGAATTCCACAGCTGATAAGGATTGCGCCCAAGCGTGGGGGTTGTTGGCACAAAAGATGCGAAGGTAAGTTTCGAGCTCTTGGTTGGTTCGCTCGGTTTGTCTGTCGGACTGAGGGTGATAAGCGGTGGAAAGGCGGACGTCGTATTTCAGGAGGCAGGCAAGTTCTCTAGCGAAGGTGGAAGCGAATTGTGGTCCTCTGTCGGAGATGAGGGAGTCATGGAGGCCGAAGCGTTTAAACACGTGATGAAAGAATAACGAGGCGATTCTGGCAGCGTCGATGGTTTTAGAGCAGGGGAGGAGAATTACCCCCTTTGTAAGGCCATGGTCTACTATGACCAGAATAGAATCGTGACCGTCGGAGGGCGGAAGGTCGGTGATCAAGTCGCAAGACAATTGGCGGAAGGGGAGCGAGGCAGAGGATGGAATCGGAGCGAGCAGAGGAACAGTAGGATGAGTGTTCACCTTGTTCTGCTGACAGATGGCGCAACCGTCCACGAAGTGCTTGACAAAGGATGTGAGGCCGGGCCACCAAAAGTCGCGTTCGACAATGACTTTGGTGCGATATACTCCCATGTGTCCTGAGAGGGGTGAGGAATGGATGGATTGCAGAAGAGCGGAGCGCGCAGCAGGAGGGACGTACATACGACCCTTGAAATATAGGTGGCCATTGTCATAGTCCCAATCAGAGAGGGAGGCGCGAGTGAACAGGGGGGAACCATTGGTGAGAGCGGACAACGCTTTAAGAACAAAAGGATTGGATGGGGTCGAGGACTGAATATGACGTGCGAGAGACGTATCGAGGGTATTGACGACGACGGGATCCGGGACAATGGGGGTAGTGATATTGTCGGAGGCAGTATCAACAGTGTCATGGCGGGAGAGTGCATCGGCCAGTCCCATCTTGGTACCTGGAGTGACAACCCAGGTAACGTCGAAATCCTGTAAAAAGAGAGCCCATCAGACTTAACGGCGAGAGAGTTTCCAGGGGTCATGAATATAAGATAGATTCTTGTGGTCCGTGATAACGGAGACGGGGTGAGCAGTGCCTTGAAGATAATGCTTCCATTCATCTAGAGCGAGAATTACTGCAAGGAGTTCTCTGTCGTAAATGTCGTAGTTCCGCTCAGCGGGGGAGAACGTTTTCGAGAAGTAAGCGACAGGTCGTTTGTCGCCATTGGGGTCGTTTTGCATGAGGACTGCACCAGCGGCAAGGAGAGAGGCATCAGTCATGACGTGGAAAGGACAAGAGACATCTGGGATGGCAAGTACAGGTGTGGTACAAAAGATGGTGCGAAGAGAATCGAAGGCCTTTTGTTGGAGGGGAGACCAGACCCAAGGTTCGTTCTTACGAGTAAGGAAAGTCAGAGGAGCAACAATGTTCGAGTAATTTGGGATGAACTTCCGATAAAAGTTCATGAAGCCTAAGAAGGAACGAACACCCTTGACGGAAGAGGGGGGTTTCCAATCTCTGATGGTGGAGAGTTTCTTGGGGTCCATCCAGACAAGTCCTTGTCCGATGATCATGCTGAGGTATTCCATGGTGGGGGTGTCGAAAGAGCATTTAGTGATTTTCAATGAGAGACCGTGTTCGCGCAGATGTAGCAAGACACGGCGGGTACGTTCATGGTGTAATTCGAGGGTTCCATGGGTGTGGATGCCGAGATCGTCCATATAGATCTTGAGCCATCGTTCGAGTATCATATCCGCGAAGATATGATTCATAAAGGCCTGGAAAGTTGCTGGGGCATTACAGAAGCCGAAGAACATGACGGTGGGTTTGAAGAGACCAAGAGGTGTGATAAATGTGGCCTTCCATTGGTCCTCTTCGCGAATGCGGATGTTGTATCCCCAACAGATGTCGAATTTGGTGAAGAAATTGGCATCCTTCATGTCGTCGATCAGTTCGGTGATAAGAGGAAGTGGGTAGGCATTTCGGATGGTGTGACTGTTGAGGTATCGATAATCTTGGCAAGGATGGAGGCCTCCATCCTTCTTTGCAACAAAGAAGAACGGAGCGGCTTGTGGGGATTTGGATGGGACAATATGGCCGGTTTTGAGGTGTTCTTCGACGAAGGCTTTGCAGGTTTCTTTTTCGGAGGGGTTCAATGGATAGACCTTCGCAATTTTCGGGACAAAGGTATCTTTTAGCTCAATGGTATGGTCGAAGGGGCGGTGGGGTGGGAGTTGGTCGTGAGTTGTTTTGGTGAAGACATTGGCAAAATCCGAGCAGAAGTCTGGGATGGGGATTTCCTTGGGTTTTTCGGCCTGAGCAATTTTGGTGGAGATGGTAATCTTGTCGATGTGTTCGCTTGTCGATTCCTTCGAGGGAGGGCACTCACGAAGAGTCCGCTCAACCCCTTGGGGATATCGAGAAGAGAACAGCATGGAGATGTCGTGGTCCAGGTCGGGGTTTAGTTCAGAAGAGAAGTTGTCCGATGGTTGAGATGGTAAGTCGAGTGTGAATTGTTCCCAGTCGATGATCGGGTTCCATTTCTGGAGCCAAGGCATCCCAAGGATGACATGTGGTTGTCGGAGTTGAAGGATCATGAAGGAGGCAGAGTCGGTGAAGTTATTTATGGAAAAGTTGATTGTTGCTTTCCATAGGATAGAACCTTTGGTGTTAGTCATTCCATCAATGTTATAGGCAAGGAGTGGTTCGGATAGACGGGTAAGTTTGAAATCTCCGAAAGGGAGGAGATGAGGATCAAGGAAATTTCCAGTGGCTCCTGAGTTGATGAGGGCATCAGTGTCGACGGTTTTGGTTTTTCCTTGTAGCACAATGGGGAGACGCATGGTTCGTTCATTGCTTGTAGCTACAAGTACATGGTCAAGATCTAGGGAAGGAGACGTCGAGGCAGCTTCCCTTTTCAAAAATCCTTAGCGGCTTGGATACATTCAGGGGGAACGGAGAGGGCTTCATCGGCTGGTTCCTCATAGCACATTTTGAGGACGAAGAGGATTTCCTTTTCTCCTTTTCCAGACGTTTTCAAGGAGTTGACATATATGTCCAAGGGGGTGGCGGTGGAG
The DNA here is from genome assembly GCA_038091195.1 of Phylloporus rhodoxanthus. NCBI lineage: Eukaryota > Fungi > Basidiomycota > Agaricomycetes > Boletales > Boletaceae > Phylloporus > Phylloporus rhodoxanthus. Next base: position 10,126 of record JBBPNZ010000271.1, on the reverse strand, counting down.
ATGGTGGCGGCAGGAGGGGACGCTGTGGTCTCTGTGGTTCGGATGTTCTGGGCAGGTCTGGGAGGTGAGGTAGCTTGGAATCGTCGTGGAGGAGTCGAGGAGGTGTTAGGGAACTTTCGGCATTTCAAGGCGCTATGGCTGGGGAGGTGACAACAGAAGCATAGGTTTTCTCTGAAACACCTAGCTCGTTCGGTTGGTGTTAACTTGGCGACGGAGATGGCGTCGACATCCATGGTGTTGGGGTCTCTGGTGGGGCGGGGAGAAAGGGTTGGAGGGGTGCGTCCTCCTCAAAGAGCGAGGATGCGCATCTTCTGCGCATGGAAGACTTTTGCTTGGTTGATCCACTTGGCGATGGTGGTGGGGATGGCAGCCATGGAGAGGATCATAGTCGTGATCCGTTGGTCGAGTCCAAGGGAGAACTGGTCGATGAGGGTGATGTTGTCGGTGATTCCAGCCTTGCATGAGAGGTTCTGGAAATCAGTGATATACTGTTGGAAACCATCGTCGATGGTTCTGTTCGAGAGGCGAGAGGATTTCTGGATAAGTTTCGAGAGTTCGAGGTGAGTGGTTGCTTTAGTGTCAAAGGGGTAGAACGTGGACTCGAAGTTGTTGGTGAATTCTTTAAAGGTCTTTCCGGTGGTGATGGTGGTGTCGGCCATCTTGTCGTACCACATCTCGGCGAAGGAAGCGCCTCTTCCCTTAGACATTTTGTTAAGGGTGGTCATGATTTTGTCATCGTCATGGGAGTACAAGGTAGTGTTCAGAGCGAAATAGGCCTTCATAGCCTTGATCCATTGAGAGGCGTTGGTTGGTTCGCCTGAGAAGTCGGCGGGGAGGGCCGCTTTGAGTTCTGTGGTTCGGGCGGACATGATGGCGGGGTGATGGGCTGAGTTATGGGTGGTGGGGTTTGGGTCGATGGAAGACTTGGTGTGGTGATCCTATGGGAGATACTCGGGTTCGAGAGTGGTGGTCTGTGAGAAGATCTGATGATCTGTTGAGAGGGTTGTTCTTCGGGGGGGTCAACTTCGATGTCGCTTTCACTGTCGTAGGGGTCTTTGTTTCGAGGGAGTCCGAACCTGGAGGATCAACTCGTGATGATGGTGGGGGGGGTCCTTCACCTAGAAAGGTGGGACCGAGGTAAGTCTTGAACTTTTGTTACGCGTAGCGTATACAATGGATGATACTCCTAACTTGTTACTCGAGTGATACTCACGAAGAGACCAACTCAAGGGTAAGCAAGAGATGAGGGGCGAGAGACAAGGATCGTTCAAGGGGTTTCCTTGGAATGAGACTAAGACGAGGATCGATCAAGGGATTGCCTTGAGCGAGACGAGGACTAAGATTCGACTGAGAAGTCGCAAGGATGGGACTTGAGTATACGCTAGTATTGCGTAGTTCAAGACTGAAGTACAAAAGAAGTAAATGACGAGTATTTATACACCTAACACCTTACGCACAGACCAAGGAGTCGAGAAAGGAAATGGAACTAGAAAAGGAAAAGAACATTGAAGAATGTCAAGGAATACGGGTAAAGTTACCCGTTGTGAGAGATCTGGGTAAAGGGCGAGACAAAAGGGGAAGAGGAAGTACATGGTAGTTGGATAAGTCTGAAAGAGATAGGTCCGGTGATCAAAAGAAAGGCAAAGTACAAGTAGAAGTGATCGCCTCTCCAGTTAGAACGGTGAGAAGAGAAGAGGATCAGGACGAGGTGATGAAAGAGAAGAGAAATCGTAACACTAGTTATCTAAAAACCTGCCAACTTGTCACTGATGAGTTCTGGTGGCCTGGGCTTGCCTAGTTTGTCTGCAAATATGTTGACAGCTGTGCCATTTGCCAGCAAAACAAGTTGAACACCCATCCCACCATCCCATTATTGACCCCCATTAAATCAGTGTGTACTTGCCCATTCTAGCAGATCTCGTGCAATCTCATTATGGATTTCCCTATCTTCACTGGCTTTGATTCCCTTCTGGTTGTGGTCAACTATGGGCTTATGAAGGGGGTAATTCTTTGCCCTACCAAGAAAACCATCACCATGGAAGGAGTTACTGCACTTTTCTTCCACAAAGTTTACTTCTGCTTCAGTCTGTACAACAAAATTATCTCTGATCATGGTCCACAATTCACCTCTTCCTTTGCAAAAGAACTCAGGAAGATGCTCAACTATGATCTCTCCCTTTCCACTGCATATCACCCACAAATAGATGAAGAGACTGAATGTGTTAACCAAGAGGTAGAAACCTACCTTTGGATCTTCTGTGGCTCAAACCCCACCTTGTGGTCAGAAATGATCCCCCATGTGAAATTCACTCACAACCACTGCCCTCACTCCATCACAAATCAATCCCCATTCTATGTATCTCATGATGGGATATGAATCCCATGCTCTTCCCATGGTAATCCCTATTACTAACTTCTTTGTGGTGGAAAACTGCATGAAAGCCTTTACTGCCACATGAAATGAAGCTCTTGCTTCACATGAACTTGCCCATCAAGTCATGGCCTCCCACAGCTGCCATGACTTCACCCCATTTGCTAAAGGAGACAAGGTCTGGCTCAAGGCAAAGAACCTCAAATGCTTGGTCAACAACCTAAAGTTTGCTCTGAAATGTGAAGAACCTTTTACTATCACAAAAGTCCTCTCTCCTATTACATATCAACTTCGTCTTTTCAAAACATGGAAGATCTACTCTGTGTTCCACACTTCACTTCTTATGCTCTATTGTGAGAACACTGTTCATGGACTGAATTTTCTGGCTTCACCACCAGACCTTGTTGAAAGAAGAATATGAAATCAAGAAAATCTTGCGCCACTATAGCACTCTGTTGGCATGCATGTACCTAACCTGATGAAAAGGGTACATAGCCAAAGAAGACTTGTGGCTTACTGATTAGGGCTTCAAACATGCCAAGTCCACCTTTCAGAAGTATAAGAAACTCCATCCATCCATTTTTTCTCCTCATCCTCTTTCTTCACAAACCCCTACTATACAAAAAAACAAAAAAACATGACTTCATCCTCACTCTCCATCATCAAAGAACTCACCAAGTCCCCTGCTTCCCAGTTTTCACCTTCTATTCTGGTTCCCACTCTCATAGACTGAAACCTTGCCTTTGCCACCAATGTCATCAATGCTACTCAATAATCTGTCAAGTCTCTTACATCCGAGCTGGCCTCTTTCATTGTTGCCAATCCTGGTTGGTCAACTTCTCCTCCTCCTGCCTATGCTCCCCTTGGACCCCACACTTTTATTGAATTTGTCAATACCTTGTTGGAAGAACAATCTCCAATTTCTGTTCCTTCCCCTACTTTAATTTCTAGAATAGCTTCCCCTCCTCCAGTGTGATCTGTGCACACACCCCTCCATGCCAAATGTCTTAAAGAGACCCCAACAACCCATGAACTCAAAGCCCTAGATGGCAACCTCTGCAACCCCCACCTAGCAACCCAGATTGATGTGTACTGCAACATGGACTCCACTCTCCTTGCATTGTACAAAACATATCTTGCCAATGAAGGACTTTCTTTAGCCATTGCATACAATTCCCACTACCTTGAAGTCATCATACTTCGTAATATTGCCTGTTACACCCACAACTCCACCTGCAATGAACTCCTTATTGCAATGTACCAACTGGAAATGCTAGATTTCCTTATCAACCTTATCCACTACCTTAGAGAATGCACAGAGCAATTCCTGCAAACTCCCTTCATGTCATCTTTCCCTTTAAACTCTGAAAAAGAATCTATCCTCTTTGCTGTGGAGATGAACTACTAGGACCTGCCTAATCCTCTGTTAACCCATGACCACCCAGACTGGTATCATGCTTGCTATTAGTGTCACTGCCTTGGACACCTTTGCACCCACTGCTCAGTATACCAATCCCCCATTTGTTTTAATTGGGCCCTAGGTCATCCTCAATGGTCCTGTCCCCTTTGTTGTGCTCCTTCCCCTTGTGACTTCTTTTCCTTGTTCACATCACCATCTTCTTCAAGGTTCTCACATTGTAGAGAGCCAACACTCTCTACATTCATAACATTCCACCCTCATCAATAATACTCGCATATCCATCGTGTTCCATGCCCATATAAGTCCATCCATGGTGAGTCATATCTATCTGTTTGTGGTCACTAATATCCATTCCGTGTATTCATTGACAGACATGATGGACCGGTCTTGTTTCTCCTTGTTTGCCTACATTTTACTTTCGTCCTTACATTTTTGTGATATTGCATCACTTTTCCACTGTTACCAACTATTCCCTTATCACGTTTCATTTAGATCTTAGATCTTGCCATCTATCCGTTCTTCTCACCCACGAGCTTCTTTAGATTAGCATGGTTACCAACATCCAGGGAATGCCCAGACTATAAAAATTGTACTCAAGATTGTGAATTGCATCTGGTTTTTCCTGCCCAATCACCTTATTGAATCCATTTCTCTTTTGCTTAGAAAAACTTCATCGTTGTCCTCACCTCACAGTCTCATCATCATGCTCCCTATCATTGTCTTTGTCATCCAACCACTGCTTTGTCTATTTCACCTGAGCTTTGTCAGTTTCTCTTGCTTTGTCATTCCTCATCATTTCTTCCAACCTATCATGTGCTGGACTCATCTCATCCATTACATCCATACTATTGGACGTGAGTGGAACCTAACGCACTCACTGTGGTCTGTCACAGCAAACCCTTTCCCCTTTACAACTCTACTCACAGAACCCCTGGATGAGACTTCTCACCCACCAAGCCCCTTTCACACCACACCCCTTACAATCTTTACAATGTTCCTCCAGCTCTGGTTCCTCTCATCCCTGTTATTGCAGTTCTGCCCACATGCACCCTACTTATGGATCCTCTCATTGTCATTCTCTCTCCCCACCACCATCAGACTACAATAACAATGACTATCCTTATAATGCAACCACCAATGTCAACATGAACAGATCCCCTAGGCCCTTCTATGGGATGTTCTAAGTTCCTTATCGCTGTCTTAGATGTGAACCAGGGGTAATGTTATGATTCGCCCTTATTCTTTTCTTGTCACATCAGACTTATCTTTTCTTTTCACATGATTACTCATCATCATTGACTCATGGTCTGACCCATTGGATTTCTCCATCACTTCTTTGTAATTGTGCTTAATTCCCCCATTGTTTCATACAATTCCATCACATTCTCTTTTGTCATCATCACTTACTGTGCTTCCTTCTATGCCTACCCTAAACTATGCTAGCTTAGGTATATAAGACTGTTGTCTTCCTATATTCTCCCTAAGCTAGGTTTTACCTCTGTACTATGCACTTGCAAATATAGATTCCTTTCTTCCTCATTGTCTTTGTGAGTCTTCACCCATACTCTGAATGGGAAGTCTACTGTTCTAGAAAGCCTCTATGAACCCCTTGTCCCTTGTCACTCTAGAAATCCCCTATGAGCTCCCCTTCATTGACTTCATTGGATGAACCCTTAATCCTATACTATAGGTGTTGGAGTTCAAACAGTGTTCTTACTTAATCATATGCTTACTAATTGTGAACATATTTCCACCCATTTGACTTTGTTCCACCTCAGTTGACACTGTCATAGTCACCTGAGATGAGATACTATCTACATATTCATTTAACCTAGTACTTATACTCCTGTAGACTTATTTCACCTACAGGTAATCCAGTTGACTCTGTTATAGTCATCTGAGACTTATTTCGCCTACAATAGGGATCCTTGTCATATATGAGAAGCCCTCATTGTGCCTCTTTGTTTCTGTCACAGAGGTCACATGCTCACTCTACCTGGAACTACACATAACATGGAGGAGTGGGTTCTAAGTTGATATTTGAACTAAGAAACTGCAGCAGAGTACATGAGAGTTTATATATGGAGTCAGAATGAAGTGACTAATGAAGGATTAGAAAGAATGAGTAAGAAATAAGTAAGACAGAGGTCAGAGGAAGAATATGCCAGAGCACTGCACCAGGTATAACAAAGCTGGAGCTATGCTTGCACAGGTATGGAGGCAGACTAAGGGTGGAGCTAAACTAAATAGAAATACAGTAGAATGAAAAGAAATATAAGAGGAACAGAGATAATGTCTGGAGACTCCTGGTAGCATTTTGATAGAGAACACACTGGAGTTCTGAAGGAGAGAGGTTTGAAGTAGTGGAGGTAGTGGAGTTGGACTTAACTCAAATCATGCATATGTATAACAGACTCAACTTAACTGGCAAACTCAATTCATCTTGTAGATGTACATAATAAAAATCCTTATATCATTCTAACTAAATAAGCATGACTTGGCAATGAAATATCTTGTTTAATATTTACACAACAGGGATAAAATATTATAGTATTAAAATGACAGGATATAAAGAGTTGATTGTGGAAACTGTGGGAAGGACATAACACCAGTGATCACATAACTCTATTAGCACAGGATGCTTCTGCCAAAGCATGCTGATTAGCCATCTGGTTCACAAACATGAATACAATAACTTCAGATGCATGGGGAATTTCTTAACAGTATCCCAAAGCTTTCCTAAGGTATCCATTAGCACTAAACATAATACAGACAGAGTTTTATACCTATCCCACCAAAGCAAGAGTTTCTTGACTCAAGCCCTGGCAAGCAGACCTAGGGAAGACTTGAAGTGATCAACAATATGTATGCAATTGCTTGTGGCTTGACCTCTCACATCCTGATGAGGGAAGCCACATGAAAATGAATGCTTTGGTTGGTCAATAAGTGGATATATCTATATATGTCTCATGTCTCATTATGCTCGCTAGCAGTGGCCTCATAAGCTGAAGTGGGCAATATAAATATGGCTTTGAAAGCCTAGAGTGAATGTCAGCATGCATACTACATGCTTGTTTGAAGTAAGTTAACATTACCTTTAACAGAAGTGTGGACTTGAACAGACCCTTCTTAATATTGTTGAGATCATACTAATGTCCTATGTCATACAAGAACCTTGGCCACAAGCCCTCTGTAACCAAGAATTGGGGGTGGTTCTTGTAAATGTTTTTCTCACTCTGGCAATTGCCAATAAGGAATAGGTTGGACAAGAATCACAATACTCACTTGGGATTGCCCCAGTCATACTTAACAGGACAAAGAAGATGTCCAGTGATGTTGTGGTCCAGACCATGGTCAGACTTTATGAATGGTTAAATGGATGGGATGATAGGAGTATCAAGAGCAATAAGCCAATTTACATATGATCTCCTTTTTGAAATTAGAGGTATTGTCACCATAAGCACTGTTGCCACCTTTCCACAACTGAAGCATGTTAGCAACTATACAAGAACCAATATTTGTTTTACCTCTTTGAATATTGTCTTAAGTTCTACTAGCTTACAAGTCATTAGTTTAGACTTTATTCATAGAAAAAAATAAATAAACTCTTGAAATTCTTAGTAGATATAGTCTTGACTATGAAGAGTTAGTGTTGTTGTAGGATGAGCAAATGGCACTTATGTAAGAAAATAAAAGAATGGGTCATCTTCATTGTTCAAGCCTTGATCCTGATTATATTCACAGACAAGGTCAGATGGGTTGTGGAACAAAGACATGACCCTCCTGAAGGCATGCCCTTTGCTAACAATGCTGGCAGAGTTGCTAGGAAGGTTAGAACCATCAGCTGTGAACATGCACAATAAAAATTTGAAGCATACAATTATAGTATCTTGCTTGCTTGCTTGAGCAAAACTCATCAAGTTCCTTCTCTAACTCCCTAAGGGCCAATATGAATTGAAATGTCCATACATGTTCTTGTTTATCCCAAGCAGCTGCAAGTTCAGCTTCCTAGCAATCTGTTGATTGGAGACTTAATGCAGACTCAGATGCCCACATGCAATTGCAACTGTGACAATGCCTATGATACTGCTTCAACTACACCAGGCCTTGATTGATTATATCCTCACCCTTCTGCAGATACTCCTTGTTTCTCTAGTTGAGCTTGTAGAAAATCAGAAGCTGCCTAAAAAGGACTCAATCTCTTATTACACATCAATACTTTCTGGCTATCAATGGGTGCTTGAGCTGATATTGGGCCACCCTTATTATATCCACTGTAAACTTGAAATGAAAAAAGAGGTTTTTCTACAGCTTGTTATTGAACTACACCAAGCAGGTTTACATGACTCTATACAAGTGATTTTTGAAGAGCAACTCACTATTTTTTTATGCACCTGTGTCACTGGCCTCATTATGCATCATGTTAATGAGCACTTTTAGCAGTCCAGCAGCATGATATCTTGATATGTACTAGTATCATATCTGTGTTCTGTTTGCCTGATGATTTTGCAAATACTTTTGAAAGATCCTCAAGGTCCTTTCATATCCACCATTCTACACAACCTACATGCAGCCACCCTCTGATGCTATTTAGTTGAAGATACAGTGTAACCCCAAGTTTTTCCTGTACTTTTGCAATGCCATTAGAGCAATTGATGGTAGTCACATATCTGTCTTCCCCCAGTATATCACTGCTCAAGATACTGCAACCATAAAGGATTCCTGTCACAGAACACACTATTTGTGTGCAACTTTGATCTTTGCTCCACATATGCACTTACAGGCTGGGAGGGCTCAGCATCAGCTGCCAGTGTCTATGAAGATGTGATTAGCTTTGATTTTCAAGTTCCTGCTGGAAAGTATTTGCTTGCAAATGCAGGCTTCCTCTTGTGTAGCAAACTGCTTGTCCTATTTCGTGGTGTACATATGGTATCACCTGGCAGAGTAGGAACAAGGCTTGAAACAGTGTGATTATATTCTATAGTACCTATGTGTAATAATTATGTGGTTTAGTTCACAAAACAAGGAAGAACTTTTCAATTTGCATTACTCATCTGCTCAGAATGCTATAAAAAGAATTTTCAGTGTTCTAAAACACTGCTTTTGTATCCTTCTACTTTCAACTGGATATTCCATTGAAATACAAGCACAAATCCCATCTGCACTATGCATTATCCATAATTTCATTAGTATGCACAAAACTGCAGAAGACAACACATCAGGAAATTAGCACATTACTTATTTAATCTTGTCTGCATTTTTCACCCTTTTTTGCCTTTTTGCCAATTCAAAAAGTACATTCAGCATGAGAAGTAGACCTAAGTTGGTTAAGTTCATTTTCACACAAGCTAGACAAGGTGTTTAAGAAATCAAATTATATTAAGTTATATGTATAAGACATAAAAAGTACTATCTTGTCCAACACCTACCACTAAAAAGGTATCAAAGGAGAAAGTGTGTCATGCAAGTGATTACTCTAAGTGCTAATGACAAGAAAAAAAAATGCTTGTTTGACACAGATCTTGCATACAGCAAGTGGTGACTAGCTTGAATGGCAGAGCTATGGTGTGAGTAATGAACAGGTCCATTCAACAAGTATAGCAACAACATTGGGTTATTATGTGATGATGTAGCAGTGATCCTGAAACACAGTGACATCCCTATGAAAAAACCCATTGATGATACTTGCAAGAAGTAACAGAGGGGGTGGTAAGGTATGCAATGACAACCACAACATTAGGTGTTGACCAAGTGTGCATCATCCAAGCAAAGCCTGCTATCTGGATTGTAGATCAGAAAGGGAATGATTGGAGAGAACAGGTGACCATAAGTGATGAACCCAAGCTTTTTGAGGCCTGCATCATCAGAAAAATTTTAACCAAACAATAATCTCATATGTATATGGCTTTATCTACCATGTATAGCCTTATAAGATGTATTATAATAATATACAGTGGCTCAAATAAGTGTCCCAATGTTGGAGCATTTTGGAAAGACTTAACATTTCCAATAGAACCAAAATGTGTTAGCTCTAACTCTTGCAGAGTCATAAATAGCCCTGACCCCTGCCCTGAAGATGAGCTGTTAGTTGTGTGATTTGGTTGCCATGTGATTGAGATATAACCATTTCAAAATGACATGTCAATTGGAACACTTATTTGAGCAACATCTCCACTCTACAATTTCAGTACTTTGTATGCCCTCCCTTTGCCTCTATCACTGCCTCTAGTCTTCTAGGCATGCTTTCTATCAATCTTTGACATTCCTCAACCTCTATCTTCCCCCATTCCATATCAATCCTTTCCCAAAGCTCCCAAACCCCTCTTGGTGGTGTA
>JBBPNZ010000270.1:0-25741 GCA_038091195.1 Phylloporus rhodoxanthus | reverse complement strand
TGACTTACGTTAGGGTTAGTGACGTCACTCTAAAAATCACACCCGGAGGCTGCGCGAAGCGCCGGCCGAAGGCCGAGCCGTAGGGTGTGATTTTTAGACACGAGTGACAACGTATTAGTATGTCAATTATAACGGGTGACATAGTCATACTTACCGTAGGGTAGGCAGGTATTTGCTAATGAAAACTAAACACCGAAATGCCGGGGGTCGTCTACCTTTGATCCGGACCTAATAAGGGTCTTTCAGGGATCGGCTGATGCAGAAAGCTACTAGCACCTAGCCACAAGAAGGCGTGTTCACCCTAGTGAGATGGCAGGGATTTTCAGTCAGAGTCAACTTAGAGTAGGGGCCGAAGACCGTACTTACCACTTTCGTGGCTCCGTCGTCCGTTAGGACACGAGAGACTGTAGTCGAAAACATGGGGTTTACAATCCCGAGGGAAAGACCTCCAATCTACACATGGGTAAACTCCCGCTAAGGTTCAGACAGCGCGTTCGGACCGACTGCACCGAAACCTTAGGACCTGTTCGAGAACAGAATCTGGGGAATTACGACAGACCACACCATGGTGGCATTTACACATCCCTAATAATATGAGTCCTGGTTTAGACCCCTGGAAATGTTCTGATGTACTGATAATATATTCTGATGTTAACAAGTCTAATGATATATGTTGATTGGCTGTTCTGATGTGCTGATGATGTGTTCTGATGTTAGTCTAATGATATTTTGATGGTGTTTTGATTGTATACTGATATACTGATAATATGTTCTGATGTACTGATGTACTGATGGTGTTTTGATAGTATACTGATGCACTGATAATATGTTCTGATGTACTGATGTACTGATGGTGTTTTGATAGTATACTGATGCACTAATAATATGTTCTGATAGTGTTCTGATAGTATACTGACTGATGTACTGATGTACTGATAATATATTCTGATGGTGTCTAGATAGTATACTGATGAAGTAAAGTGCATTGATTATTGATAGTGTTCTGATATAAGGTACAGATATTTTAAGTTAGCATCCTGGTATACTGATTATATGTTCTGAGATTTTAGTATAACATTCTAATATCCTGATAGAGCATCCTAATGTTCTAATAGTGTGCTCTAATGTTTTGATAGTGTCATGAGATTTCAGTATAGTGTTCTAGTGTTCTAATAGAATGTCCTGGTGTTTTGATAGAGTGTTATGAGATTTTAGTATAGCATTATAATGTCCTAATAGAGTGTTCTAGTGTCTTCATAGGATGTCATGAGGTTTTAGCATCACATTCTGGTGTTCTGATGGAGTGTCCTGATGTTTTCATAGAGTATCATGAGATTTAGTATAGTACTCTGATGTTCTGAGATTAGAGTGTTACTCAATAAATCTTTCATTATCCTAACACTGATAATCCTCAGAAGGAGAGAGAGGGAATGATAAGATGTGGAGAGAAGGGGAATAGGATGGTTAGTGGAGGGGAAAAGAAGAAGGGAAGGTACAGAAGGGGAGGGGAGGAGAAAAGGAGGAAAGGAGGAGAAGGGATTAGTTAGAGGTGGGAGAGAGAAGAGGAGAAGATAAGGAGAAGATGAGAGAAGGAGAGAAGAAAGGAAAGAGTGGAGGAAAGAGTGGGATGATAAAGAGAAGTGAGGAGGAGAGGAATGAGAGAGAATAGTTAGGAGAAGAGAAATCCTCCTCTCTAGTGTTCTGATGTATATCCTAATTTGTTCTCATAGGTCCTGATAGTATTCTGTTAGTGTTTTGATTGAGTATCCTAACATAATCTAGTATGCTCTAAATATAATAGTATACATGTGGACAACTGCAATGACAACCATGCCAACACAATAACCCAATATCAAAGATAAGGGTGGAGGACAAGGCAAGGCAAGGATGACAATGTGACAACTGTATATTATCATTGCAGGAAAAAGATGAGGGAGGGGCAAGATGAGATAAATGCAAAGGGTTAACATTGGATAATGAAAGAACAGGCAAGATGACTGAGAAGAGGGCACAATGTGGTACAATAACAATGACACTAGTGTAATATGCATGATGTCACATTGATATTGTTGTTGCAACATGATAGAGGGTGGGGTGGGTAAAAGAGGCACAAATAGTGTACAACACTATAAGGGTGGGTGAAAGTGATAAGGGAGATAAGAGCAAATAGTAGGGGTGATGACATCCATGCCAATCCACTCACTTATCTGCCCTTCTGGACCTGGTTTTTGGCTTTGCATGATTGTCTTGTCAACATGCTGGTTTCCATCATTGTTAGGCTGTTTCTGAATGCTGTGAGCACCATTTGATGCAGCTGTTTTGCCACTGGAGTCACTCAGATTGCCTTGAGCTTGTTCTGGTGAGTCTTTCTCCTTCAATTGCTCTAGCTGTTTCCTATCATGTGCTGATGCTTTGTGCAGCTCCTTTGGTATGTTTGTGGCATTCCCATTGCTCTCTGACACTGTTGACCCATTCAATTGGCCATTTAGTATAGTTCACTTGAGTTGGCCCTCATTTGGTAAGTAGCCTTCAAGCTTTGGTTGTGATGGTTTGCTAACATGTTCTAATGCATTTGACAGCTTGTTTGGGCATTCTTTATCAACATTATCATTGTCCACAGCTGTTATATGCATGATTTTGAGTTAAGTCCAACTCTGCTACCTCCACTACTCTGGACCTCTCTCCTTTAGAACTCCAGTGTGTTCTCTACCAAGATGCCACCAGGAGTCTTTGGACATTATCTCCATTCCTCTTATGTTCCATTCCATTCCATTCTTATTTAGTTCAGCTCCTGTCAAGACTGGGTCAACTCCTGAGGGAACTCTGAAACTCTGGAGTTTTTGGTTGGAAGGGACTGTGGCTTCATCATATGTGGTGTGCCCTTGTCAATGTCGTGTCCCTGAATTTGGATGGAAGGTCAGAGATCAGAGATGGATGAGAGTAGAGGAGTGGTATCTAAGTCAATATTCGAACTAGAGTACAAGTATTGAGTACAGAGGGTTTATATATGGAGGCAGAGTTAGGAATATACTCATATATGGACAAAGGCAGAGACAGGGGGAAAAGTAAGCCAGAGCTGTGTTTGCAGTTGAACATAGCTGCAGTCAAATCTAAGAAGTGAGTCTAATACAAAAGTGTCAAGGTACAAGGAACAGAATGAAGAAAGATATAAGGAGATCAGAGGTAAAGGCCTGGAGACTCCTGATGGCGTCTTGGTAGAGAATGCACCAGAGTTCTAAAGGAAAGAGGTCCAGAGTAGTGGAGGTAGCAGAGTTGGATTTAACTAAAAATCATGTACATAACAGCTCTGCCCTTAGTCTGCCTCCATACCTGTGCGAGCACAGCTCTGGCTTCATCATATCTGTTGCAGTGCTCTGGCATATTCTTCCTCTGACCTCTGTCTTACTCATTACTTACCAATCTCTTCTAATCCTTTGTTAGTCACTTCATTCTGACTCCATATATAAACCTCTGTACTCCACCATGTAACCTCAGTTCAAATATTGACTTATATTCTACTCCTCCACTCGCATCCATCTCTGATCTCTGACCTTCCATCCAAATTTGGGGACACGACGTTGACAAGGGCGTATCACATACGATGAAGCTGCAGTCTCTTCCGACCAAAACTCTGGAGTTCTGGAGTTCCCTCAGGAGTTGACCTGGTCTTGACAACAGCCTGCAATGTGACTGGTTTGATGCTGGAGTGCATCTCTTCAACATTTCATGTGTCCATTCCATTTCCCCTCATGCTCAGCATGTGCATCACTGTTTTGATGTTGTAGGGGGTTTGTCTGGCAGTTTAGATGGGATGGGAATGCTTAGTGATGCATCAGGTATGTCATCATTGGCTGGTGGTAATGGCTAATTGAGTTCTTCATCAGTATGCATGGCTGTTTGCATATACATATGTCAGTGTGCTTCCTCTTGCCACCTCATTCAACATAATACAGCCATTCTGGCCATGCTCCCCCTCAAGCTTGTCATTTGGGCATTTTCTCTCAACATCCTGGTTGACATCTTTGCCAGCCACATCCACTCCCTGCACATTTTTGTATAGGAGGTTCAACTTTCTCTCCTCAACTTCAACCTCACCTCTCCCTGTGTACTTGACTTCATTATTAGCATCATCTGGTGGCCTGGGGTGCTTGATGGGTGTGTGTGGCAGGTGATTTTTGTCTGGCTGTTTGCCCTCATTGATTGCTGCTAGGGCCCTGGTGTTATTGTGATGCGATATGCTCTGTCCATTTATATGGTGGTCATTGTGTAATGTACTTTATGTACTCATGTGGGCTTGGTCTTGCACATTGGCTTTATCAGTGTAGTCAATTGTTTTCATCTGGCCTATTTGCTCCCCCTTGAGCAGTGTGCTGTAAGCATGTGCAGCCTCACCTTGGTCCTTTATGGCCTTGGTATTGTTTAGTAGTTGCAGTCAAGCTCTGCTTGCCACTGGTGGTTGGTTATATGGTCTGTCTGCTGGCTTTGTTGGCCTTGTGCATGTTGTATTTGGGTTTGTGATGTTAGCAGTTGTTTTATGGACCTACTGACCTGCCATTGAGCTGTTGTGTGTTATGCTCTGCATGCACACATTGTTGTTTAGATGTGCACCTAGGTCCATAGTGGTATTGGCATCACATAGTGGTCACAGTTGAGCTGAGCTTGCTGTGCCATTTGATGGGGGTTATGGTCGAGCTATACTTGTTGCATCTTCATTGTCACTGACTTCTTCCCTAGCATCTTTTATGCCTCCCACTACCTTTCTTTGAGCTTCCCCTTATGATTTTGTTCTGCTAGGTGTCTGTATGGCTTCTGTGGTGGTTGTCTTGACTTGTGGTGTTGTGACTGGTTTGCATGATCTATCCACTAGTGTTACTGGCTCAGCATGGTGTGCATTTGAGATTAGGCATCAGCAGTCTTGTCATTGACTGTCTGACTTGCTATAGTGGCATTGTGGAGCTGTGCCATGGACATCCATGGTTACATGTTTGCTGTCCATGCTGCTTGCTTGAGATGCAAGGCTTATGCTAGCTTGGCTAGCCTTTGTGGTGGCTCTCTGGGGGGGTTGACTGGTAGTGGTAGGCTCTGAAGTTGTTTGGAGACTTGCAATTGCCAGTGTGTGAGGCACTGCTGCTTATTAAAGTTGTTGGGCCTTCAGTTGGATTTTACCATAGCTACATAAAACAATAGTATAGTCAGGTTCTGGTGTCGTGTGCTAAGTTTCTTATGCTGCCAGAATCAATTTCTTGTGGTAGTCTGACCAGTCATGTCCATTGAGACTCAAAACTTGAATTTTCATGCTGTCTTCGAGTTTGACTTCATAGAAGGGCATTTTGAGTCTTGAACTTTAGTGAGCAAAAGTGAGTCCTATTGAGTACAGGCAGGACTTATAACCTATTGAAATACACTGTAGGAACTCAGTAAACACTAAAAAACCTACAGTAAGGAAAAGAACACTAATTGTCCGCTCTAAGCTTATGTAATATGTGGCTGTACCACTGTATGTACCAAATAAGGAATAATTCCAACACACACTGCTGCCACAGATTGTCTGTGATTTATTTTTCATTCATCTATTGTCTATTGTACCATATATAGCTGTCATTTGATGTACTGTATTGTGTTCACCATTTCATATATTGCAATTGGAAGTTGTTTGATCAATAATAATACAAGCCTGATCACATCCAATATACTATAGTCTGATGAAGCAACTCCTGTTGATAGTCATCCCACATTTTCTGTGCAATACTATCACATCACATGTTTGCTGGTGCCTGTTCAGCTGCATCTGTAGGCCCATCACCAAAAGCACCACTATCCCCATCATCTCCCTCAATGCCAATATCAGTAAGTTTCAGATCAAAAAAGTCTTCAGGATCATACCAACAGATAAAGTTGTGTAGCATACAAAGTGTGATGGGAACATGGGCCTAAATGCACATGTTATATTCAGAAGGGATTTTGAGTATGCAAAGCTGGTGCTTTATAACACTGAAAGTGTGTTTAATGACATTTCTGAGTGTAGTATGTCATAAGTTGAACAATTCCTCTCTGTTCCAAGGTCTTTTATAGTTGATAAGTGTGTACTAATACAGAGGATTGGAAAAGTACCTTAGATTGGCCTGTTACCATTCTTTCAGATGATAGTGAATGCTATAAATGGTCTAAGAAGTGTGTCAGATGTTTCAAATCCAGCATCAGTGAGGAGATACTTGCCATGCAGTATTCACAAGTTGTGGGTAAGGGCATCATTTCATAATGTTGTGTCAGCAGTTGAGCCATCCCAGCTGGTGAGAGCATATGTAAAAATGAAGTTGAAATCACAAATAAACAGACAATTTTGAGACAAATATCCTTTTCAGTTGCACATGTACAGATGGTCACCAAGAGAAGTGAAAGCACATATATGTGTGCCATTGATGGCACCAATACATGTTGAAAAGTTGGGAGCCAGGAATGCAACATGCATATGAGGCAGGGCAAAACAGCAGTGTTATTTGCGATAGTGGACAGAGTATTGTATAAACAAAAGGCTACAACTACAGAACTGTATAGCATTAGGTAAGCTTGTGGTAGTGAGCGATTCTACTTCAACAATACAGTCATGAAAGAAGTGAAAGCATGGATCATCTATAATAACAAAAGATATTGAGGTATATTGTGTTAGGAATTGCATCTGGGAGGTATAGAATGGGGGGCTGGAAAAAAATCATAGTATGTGTTTAAAGTATCTAGCAAATAGATGAGTAACAGTCATGAACTCAATAAAACACTCATCTTGTGATTATATCTGTTGAGGATTGAAATCACTTACTGACATGTTGGGATGGTAGGCTAGTTACACAAGTGTACAAGAATATTCCTAGCTGCTCCTTGACAAATATGCTATTGCATGATATGGTAAACCTGTGGTGCATCAATATGTCTAGTAGCTGGTTGAATATCATGTCCAATACTGAAACATGTTTGAATCTGATTGGGTACCCATTCAGAAGCTCAATCATCCAGGCTTCCCCTATTAAAATAGAGGTATAGTATGGCACTGGAACTGTGAGAGATAAAAATAGTAAGTTGTAGTAATATATTATTTGGGCTGTGATGATCACTACTAGAGCAATCAGGTGGTAGCAGTGGTCCTCTTGAATCTTTTGTGCTTTAAAGTCTATAATGGTGTGAGGATATGTGCACTCAGAGTGCTACTCCTTAGATGATCCAGGTACTGCTGGGTAGGTGTTCCTGGCACATATGATGTAAAATGAGAAATTTGAAGTTTCATATTTTGCATTCCATTCAGGACTTTATCTGGTAGTGTTTAGATTGCTGCCTCATAGTCATACATATGTACATCTTTACCTAACCTAACTCTTTCTTAAAATTGCCTTTTTATTTGCAACTTCAACTTCTTTTTACAATTTTTTTTCACATGTACTCTCACTGGCTGGGACAGCTCAACTGCTTATGTAATACTATGAAATGATGCTCATACATATGCATGACT
This sequence comes from Phylloporus rhodoxanthus, assembly GCA_038091195.1. Lineage (NCBI taxonomy): Eukaryota > Fungi > Basidiomycota > Agaricomycetes > Boletales > Boletaceae > Phylloporus > Phylloporus rhodoxanthus. The sequence goes on along the minus strand of JBBPNZ010000270.1, from coordinate 18,243 downwards.
TATGAATGCTGTAGAACAAGTAACTTCTTGCTGATACTGGCTTTGGAGCATGAAACACACTTCTTGTATTATATTAGAGTGTTTGATATTATGTGAAAGAATGGTGTTACGTCAATTTAATGTTTTTTTAAATACTTTCTATTCTATGATACAGTGACCTTCAAAACCATTATAATGTCTGATCTGAATACAGCATGCAAAGTGTGCTGCAATGACTTGTGGGAATTTTATTTACATACATGTTGGAAAGCCAAACAAAGTACAAACTCTTGGCTACAAATTAGCCCCTAAATCATGTGATTTAGGCCAGTGGCTGTAGATATATGACTATTTGAAAACAGCAATACCATTATAACAGTTTTGCATCTGTTGATATTAGATGTGTTACATTTGTTCCAGGTAAAACCAAATGTAGACTTGAGGTTTGAGCATCCAGTAGAGTCAAGTTCAATAGCCCTTGCCTTAGAGCGATTTCTAGTGAAGCCAAGCATTTTATCAGACACAGGGTAAGATGATAGACAGGATCTTATTGGTATAAAGACAGATAAGATCTAGCTTAGTCTACACAAAGAAGATTGCCAGTATTTAAAGGAAAGGCTCTTCCCAGAAAGGAAGTGAAAGGGAAGAGTCACAACTGCAGAACGTACTGCAGAATGTACAGGTTACTGCAAATGGTAAAGATCAAAAGAATATCCAGACTGTGGAATGTGAAGGTTAGAGGCTGTCCAAGTTGAATTGGATATGAATCGTACTGTAAGCAAGAGTAGGTAAGAAATATCCAAGTTGGATTAAATATGAATCATAATTGAAGTAATTTAGTGAGTGTACAACTAGAAGAGAAGGAAAAAGAGTCCAAGAAGAGCACCAAGAAGGAAACATTTGAGGATAGAGAAAGAAACATAACATTACTGCCTGTCTATGTTGAGAACCACCTGGTTTTCACCTACACCATAATTGGGATAGTCAGTCACTATCCAACCAACCACTGCCAGCATTTCCAGCCAGTTCCATATCCCTAGGATCAATAAGGACATAGGGTTCTTGTCATCAAAAGCTTCAGAGAGGTTGAGTTGTGAACATAACTCTGTGGCAAGTTCCTTGTTAACTGGGTACCAGTAGTTAGTTTGACAGGTAGCCTCGTAAGGGGATGTGGTCCTAGATACCAGTTCAGCTGAGTTGACACAAGTGGGGAGGCCACCTGTGGGTATGAAGGTGTTTGAAGGTAGATACTACTCTTGGGGTGGGGTGCAAATAGGTCCATGGATGATTAATTCCACCAAGGCATCTTCATTGTTCAATGAGAGGGATTGAAAGAGAGAGGGGATAGAGTTTCAATGGATGGGCATTCCCTTCCAATTGGTAGTCACATAGCTAAAGGAAAGAACTAATGGAATGAGCGAGTGGCTCAGTTGTAGTGGTAGAATGACTGATATTAGCACTATACCTAATGGAATGAGCAAGTGGCTAAATGGTATAGTGAGTATATAGTGAAAGACAGACAAGCAAGCAATCACATACCTCAGTTGTAGTGGTAGAACAACTGAGGGATGTGTTGCACGTGTGGTGAACATGTAACTGCAAGACATGGCAATGAAATACTGAATATGGTACTCCATACAAGAGCTGTATTGTACAAACCAACACTCACCCTCAGCTGAAGTCTTCTCAGGAACAAATTCCAAGTGCATGAGATAGCCGTTTGTGCATATCAGTTGGTAATGGCTTGGTGAAAATGTCTGTGAGATTCTCAGCTGATGGTACATGATGTGTGGAGATGGTGAGTTGGTGAACAGCATCAAAGATCCAGTGGAACGCGATGTGTATGTGCTTTGTGTGGTTGGACACTTCATCTGGCATGTTTATGATGCGCAGCACAGCTGTGTTGTCCATAAGCAGCATTATTGAGCCTAGCTGCTTGAAACCAATCTTGGCGAGAAGTTGGTGCAACCACATGATCTCACAACCTGTATGAACAGCAGTGTAGTATTCTGCTTTGCCTGTTGAGAGTGTAGTGGCTGTTTGCTTTTTTGCTGACCAAGTGAATATGGCTTGCCCCAATAAGATGGCATATCCTGATACTAAGCATATATGGTCAGACGAGTTTGCAAAGTCTGAGTTGCTGAATGCATATAGCATGATGTGTGGTTCTGATAGCTCACCACCTAGGGTTAGGGCATGGTTGTGCATTCCCTTGAGGTAACAGAAGATGTGTTTGCCACTAGCTAGTGGTTTTCGCCTGGGTTTGCAGAGAACTGGGTGACACATTGGATGGCAAGCGATATATCTGGCCATGTCATCACAGCACAATGGTTAAGAGCACTGACTGTGTTTTGGTATGGTATTTTATGCATTTTTTCTTTTTCTTCATGTGATGTCAGAAAGTCCATTAGTGAGAGGCATGAGCCAGATTGTGCTGGAGTTGACAGAGGGTTTGCTGTGGTTAGGTTGTAGGTTTTGAGCATAGAGTCAATGTAGTGGTGATGCAAGAGTGAAATTGTGCACATGCATTGGTTTCAGATGATCTTGATCCCAAGGATGTATTTCATCTCTCCCTGGTTCTTGAAGGAGACATGTCGACTGATGTCCTCTTTGGGTGATTTGACTTTGTCCACTGATGAGCAGTAGAGGCCGAGGTCATCAACATGAGATGCAATGATGCACATTCTACTTGTGCGGTCCTGGATGAAAACACATGGATCAGCAATACATACAGTAAACCCAATTTTTGTAAGAATAGATTTGAGCTTGAGGTACCATAGCATGCCAGCTTGCTTTAGCCCATATAACACTTTGAGTAAGAGCCAGACAAGGTGCGCTTTCCCATGTGCTTCATATCCAATGGGCTGTTTCATGTATGCAGGTTGGTCGATGGGCATCTCACTGTTGAGAAATGCTGAATCTATGTTGATAGCATGTATTTCCCAGTCAAGTACAGCTGCAATTGCACAGAGCAAGTGGATTGACTCAATTTTTGCCACAGGTGCAAAAGTTTCATTGAAGTCAACACCTGGCTTTTGTATGAATCCATGGGCTATAAGACATGCCTTGTAGTGCATGATTTGACCTGTCTCATTGCACTTTATGTGGTATACCCACTTTGTGTCTATCACTTCACAATCTGGTGGGAGTTCGACCAGTTGATAAGTGCTGAGTTAACTGATTGCATTGAGTTCATCCTCCATGGCACTTTCCCATTTAGCTTAATTGGGCGAGTTTATGGCTTCGCAGTACATTTGTGGTTCTTCACCCAATGCAATGTTTACTTCTTCATTATGCACTTTGTCAGCACTCTTGTCCACTGAGCTTTCATCGTCTGAGTCCTTGAGTAGCTGATTCATGTTTTGAGTGATTGCAGATTATGCTTTGATCACAGCAGTGCAAGTTGATTGTTCTCAGAGTGGAGGAGGTTGTGGATGAGGCAGAGGTTGTTGTTGCAGTGGCAGTGCAGGTTCAGGCAGATGCACAGCTGTCTGGCTGGAGTCATTGTCAAGATGAGAGGATTTAAGTGATTTGTAAGAGTACATACAGTATGCTCCCCCTCAGCCAGGAAGCTGTCACTGAGGTCCATGTGATCATCAAATTTGACATGTGCTGATGTACGAATGGCATGCTGGCTGGGGAGGTAAACCTGCCAGCCTTTTTGGGTGTCAGAGTACCTGATGAACAGAGCACATAGCCCTTTAAGGTCTAGTTTTCATCTGATGGGGGAGTTATTGAGGATGTATGCAACACAGCTGAAACGATGGAGATATGAGATGTCCAGCTTTCATCTGTAGTGCTTCTTGAAGAGTGTGGATTTAGTGAGAGAGTGGGTAAGGTGGCGATTTTTGGTATAAACAATATAATTTACAGCTTCAGCCCAGAGAAACAGCAGTAGTTTTGCATCAATAAGAATGGTGTGCACACAGTCGATTAGAGAGCAATTAAGGCATTCAGCAATGCCATTCTGTTCTGGAGTGTGGGGGGTAGAAGATTCCCAGTGTATTCCCTGCTCTCGCATGTATGTGGTCCAGGCATTTGAGAAAAATTTGCCACCATTGTCAGTGTGGAATGCTTTAATTTGGTGACTGCTCAATTTCTCTACTTCCACCTTCCATTCCTTGAAGGTGGTGAAGGCATTACTTTTGTGGCATAGAAAGAAAGTCCATACCCAATGTGAAAAGTTATTAGTGAATGTGATCATGTAGCATGAGCCTGATTGTGTCTGAACTGGTGCAGGACCCCATACAGTAGGTCTGAATGGATTAAGGCAAGGAATTTGGATGTTCTACCGCCTTCTGATAGCAGGAATGATGCTCAACTTAGTTTGCTGAGCATGCATGATGCACATAATGGCGGCTCATGCTCGAGCTCTGCCTTTGAGAGGGAAATGCCTGTCATGAGGCCGTTCCACATGAGAGGTCATATCAACACGTAATTAAGATGGCTGAATTGGTGATGTAGTTTCTCAATTTTGGATATGGGGGTGACGGCAGAGTGTGCAGATTCATTTTGTGGCAGTTTTTCATCCAGATAATAGAGGTGATCAGGATGGTGAGTGGCAGTAAAAAGGAGCTTCTTTGGATTGTGGAAAAAATCTCACATCAATTTCCCGTCATCATTTGATTCAAAGGTAATATAGTGGCTGGCACCAAAAATACTGTAGCAATTTGCTTTATCGAGCTGTGATACCAAGATGATGTTGAGGGTTAATGTGGGAACATGACAAGAATTGTGAAGTGTGAGTTTGATCATGCCACCGTTTGGTCTAGTGGCTGCAAGTAAGGCTTCACTGCAACTATTGATATGGGTTTTTGAATTGCCAAAACCATTTATGCTGCCTGATGAGGGCTAATAGGATGTAAAAAGCCCACAATCTGCAAAAATGTGTGTTGAGGCACCGGAATCTATAATTGGAGGTGGAGGCCACATATGTGCACTGTACACTGTGTCTCCAACGGGCATGATCTGAGAGCTTATTTTTTCTATCATGTCAGACAGTGAATAAGCAGAAAAGATGGCCTTGCCAGCCAGTAGGTATTTCTCAACTACGACATTTGATGTTTCCTCACTATCTGATTCCTCCATGGCAGCTTTTGCTTTCTCATTTGCTTTCCCCTTTTTATTTTGAGTAGACTTCTGTTTTGGTCCCTGTCCCTCTTTTCTGCCACCTTTTGCCTAGCACTTGTCTTGGGTGTGCCCTTCTCTTTTGCAGTTTGTATAGAATTTTGTGCCAATGGTGCACACAGTATACTCTAATGTTGCAAGGGCAGTTTCAGATGAGGTGGATGAAGCAGTGGGTGCTTGATGTTGTTTTTTCTCCAAGATTTCAGACACAATGCTCAAAAGTGTTGTTGTGCCTTTGTTTATTTTTACTCCCTTGACAAAGTAGTCCCACGAGTCAGGATCTTTTGGATCGCTTGGTAGTGTGGACAGTAGAATGGCAGCAGTGAACCATTCAGATATCATGAGGTCAGCATTTGCGAGGTACCAGATGGCTTCCTGGTACTCATTTATGTGAGCTGATACATCATTGTCACTCATCATGTGCCTCATGAGGTGACAGAACCAATATATGATGGATCCAGATCCAACTTGGCTGAATTCAGTTGCAAGGAGGTCCCAGGCATCTTTTGCCATGTCTAGGTGAGTGATTTTGACAACTAGCTCACTTTTTATGCAGCCAGTTATGAGTGCTGATGCAGCAGCATCCATTTTGGACCATATTGTGTTGGTGGGGTCCATTAGGGTTCCGTTTACTACGTTGACTAGTTCACATTACTTAAAGCCTTTTTGCATGCGATGCGCCCATATGAAATAGCCTTTTTCATCTGTGAGACAGTCATTGTTGTTTTGTGAAAAGAAGTGGCCAGAGTTTGCTGGCATGTCCCAAGATATTGGGACAGTGGGAGCTGGGGCAGCTGTTGTTGTGGGTACTGCAGCATTAGAGCCAGTAGCTTGGCCTAACATGGCAGTGCAGGAGAAGTTGAGGGATTCAGAGTGGTGAAATCAAGGGATGCATGCGCATGACCCGTGGGTCAGAGTTTGGAGTGGAGAGAGAGATTTGGGAGTCCTTCTTGGGGTGCAAATCAGTGCAAGAGCTTTCCAGTGCTCTTTTTTCAATGAATACAATGCATGCTTATAGTATAGGGCTCATAACCTAATGAAATGAGTGAGTGGCTAAATGGTATAGTGAGTATACATATAGTGAAAGACAGACAAGCAAGAATTACATACCTTAGTTGTAGTGGTAGAACAACTGAGGGATGTGTTGTGCATGTGGCAAACATGTAACTGTGAAACGTGGCAATGAAATACTAAATATGGTAGTCCATACAAGAGCTGTATTGTACAAACCAACAGGAACAGGGGTGGGGGGTGTAGTAGGTTACTGCCTCACTGGACTGGGTTTCAGCAAGGGTAGATAAGTTGGGGGTGATATAGACTGGGGGTGGCATGGATGGTGGACCTTTCTGTGAAAATGAGGATGTGGGTGGGAGTGTGGAGAGGTATGAGGGGGTTCAATGCTATCAAGGCAGGGGCGGGAACCACAATGTGGGAGCAAACAGGTAATGAAGGAGGAGAAGGTGGGTGGCTGCAGAAGTGGTGTTCAGTGCAAATTAGGACGTCATCAATACATGCTTCCTTGAGTGCTTGTAGAATGGCAAGTCATTGGGTGGTCAAGGCATGGCGAAGGATCATGGGGACATGGGGGAGGGAAGCTGCTTCTCTAATAGCCTGTTCTATGACTGGGAGGTGAAGGAAGAGGGTGAAGTTTTGTAAGAAGGAATGTGGAGGGAAGTGATGAGCAAGTTGGTATCGATGAGATGAAACATAATCTTGGAAAGGGTGGGATTCTGAAGGAAGGAGATGATTTCTTGGTAGTCCCCATCAAAGTACAGTATTCTGGGTGATGATGGGTGGTGGTATGGGAAAGGATGGGGATGAACATCTTGACAAAAGGCAGAAGCAATCTTCAGAAAGCAAGTAAAGATGTGGGATTTCTGGGGGAAGACTTTTAGGTGAGCAGTCTTATAGTTGGTCAAGTGTCCTTGGCATTCCTAAGGTTTCGTTCTGGTTCCTAGAAGTTGTCAGAGGTTGGATAGCCTTTCCATTTGATCAAAAACTGACATTTTGCCAGTGATCTGCAATATCATAAGATAGACTCCACCTCATATTGCTCTTTGCCTGCAATTAGATCAGGGGGAGGTAATGGGAAGTTTGGTCCATGGGTGTCATTCTCACAATAGGAGGAGAGAAGGGAAGCATGGAATGTGTTATGGATTTGCCAGGTCTTTGGGAGTCATAGTTTGTAAGTGATAGGAGACAGCACTTCGGTGATTGTGAATGGGCCTTCTCATTTTGGGAGGAATTTCGGATCAGGGGCAGAGTGGTGAAGGTTTTGTGCCTCTAGCCACACCTTGTCCCATTTGATAAATGGGGAGAAGCATCCATGAGTTCATGCCTTCATCACCTGTCATGCCAGTTCATGTGCAGCCAGGGCTTCATCTCTTATCACAATCAAGGATTTAATGCGCTTGTTCACAGCAGGGATCTTTGATTCGGTGATGATGGTAGGTAGGGCATGGGGTTCATAGCCCATTATGAGAAAGAATGGAGATTAATTGATGATAGAATGGGGGTAATGATTGTGAGTGAACTTGGCATGAGTAATGTTCTCAGCCCAGGTAGATGGGTTGTTTCTACAAAAGATCCATAAGTAGGTTTCGACTTCCTGATTCACTCATTTGGTTTCTCCATTGGTTTGGGGGTGATAGGCAGTGGAAAGGGAGAGGTTGTATTTGAGGAGTTTTCTAAGTTCTTTTGCAAAGGAGGATGCAAATTGTGGGCCTCAGTCTGATATGATTTTGTCATAAAGTCTGAATCTTCTAAATACTTTGTTGAAAAAGAGAGCAGCAATGCCTTTAGCAGTGACAGTGTTCTTGATAGGGCAGAGAATCACCCCCTTAGTAAGCCCATGGTCAACCACAACTAGTAAAGTGTTGAAGCCAAGAGAGGAGGGAAGGCCAGTGATGAGGTTGCAAAAGATCTGTTGAAAGGGACAGGATGCTTCAGATGGAATAGGAAGGGGGGGTGGGGTGGTCAGGTGAGTATTTATTTTGTTCTGCTGACAAATAGCACAGCTCTTGATGTACTGCCTTACAAAGAAGGCTAGGCCTGGCCACTAGAAGTTAGAGGTGACTAGTTGGCATGTTTTCAAGACACCGGAGTGCCCGGTGGAGGGGTGATCATGGTGGCAGGAGAGGATATTCTGTCATAGGGAGAGACAGTCAGGGACATAGATATGTCCTTGGTAAGTGAGAATGTCACCGTCATAATGTCAATCTGAGAGTTGAGAGTGGAATTTGGCAGGGAGACCCTCCATCACCTGGATGAAGTCTAAGATAACAGGGTCCATCTTGGAGGAGATGACAATCTTGTCACAAAGGGCCATATCAATGAGATTCACAAAGAGGAAGTCAGGGAGGAGGATAGTGTTATCATTGTCAGTGTCATAAGAAGGAATGAAATCGGGGTGACAGGAGAGAGCATCAGGTGCATTTAGTTGAGCACTGGAGACATAGGAAATACAAAGGTCGTAATCTTAGATATCTAGAAGCCAGTGAGCTTGTTGTCTATTGAGTTTGTGGGGTTTGTGGAAATACATTAGATTTTTGTGATTAGTCCAGACATGGATGGGGTGAGAAGAGCTGTGAAGGTAATGTCACCAGGTTTGGAGGGCATGGATGACCACCAAGGGTTCCCTATCATAAATGTCATAGTTTCATTTGGTAGAGGTGAAAGTTTGAGAGATGTAACCACAGGGGTGCCAGTCACCATTTACATTAGGTTGAAGGAGGATGCCCCAAGAGGTGTGTTTCAAGGCATCTGTGGATATGGCGAAGGATTTGATGACATCCAGGAGGGAAAAGACTGGTCAAGAGAGAAAATGGTCCTTCAGGGTTGTGAAGGATTGTTTGCAGGGTGGTGTCCACACCCATTGGGCATCTTTCTTTGTGAGGTCAAGGAGAGGTCGAGCAATGTCAGAATAATGGGGAATGAATCATCAGTAGAAATTAATGAAACTAAGAAAAGATCAGATGTTGTGAACTTTTGTGAAAGTGGGCCAGTCTTTGATCCCATTCAATTTGACAGGGTCCATGGTGATTTGTCCTGGTTGAATAATCATTCCAAGGTATTTGACTTTGGAGATGGCAAACTTGCACTTTTCCAACTTGAGATGGAGATCCAACTCAGTCATCCATTCTAAAACTCTCTTGGTTTGTTCAATGTGGGTGGCCTCATTGGAGGAAAAGATCAATAGGTTGTCCATATAAATCACTAGCCACCCTTCAGCAATCAAATCCTGAAAGGAATCATTCATAAACCATTGGAAGGTAGAGGGGGAGTTGATGAGTCCAAAAAACATAACGGTTGGTTCAAAGAGTCCTTTGTGAGTAATGAAGGTGGCTTTCCATTGGTCGCCATCTTTTATTTGCACATTGTTATATCCCCAGCAAACATTGAATTTGATGAAAACCTTTACGTCTTTCAGCTTATCTATAAGATCGGAGATGAGGGGGAGGAGGTAGGCATCATGAACAGTGTGTTTGTTAAGATATCGATAATCTTGGCCGGGTCATAGTCCACTATCCTTCTTTTTGACAAAGAAAAATGGAGATGCCTGGGAGGAGTTTGAAGAACAGATCTTCCCTAAATGGAGGTTTTCCTTGATGAAGTCATTGGTGGCTTTTCGTTCATTAGGGGATAAGGGATAGATCTTGGCCACTTTTGGAATGAAGGAATCTTTCAAATCGATAGCATGGTCATAGGGTTGGGATGGGAAAATGTGGTTGGTAGAGTCTTTCTGAAATACAGAAGTGAAAGTGGAATATTCAGGAGGAAGTTGGACGTTTATTGGTTGTTCTTTCATGGCTAGCTCAGTGGTGGTGGTAGTTTTTCAGATGAATCGTTCAAGCCATTTGGTCACAGGGAAAGCAGGGAAGAAACAGAAGGCAGATTTTTGGATGCATCTAATATGTCATATGCATGATTTTTGAGTTAAGTCCAACTCCGCTACCTCCACTACTCCAGACCTCTCTCCTTCAGAACTCCGGTGTGTTCTCTACCAAGACACTGCCAGGAGTCTCTGGACTTTATCTCTGTTCCCCTTATGCTCCTCTGTATTCTATTACTCATTTAGTTATGTAGACTCATACTTAGACATTGTTCAGCCGTCACTCAAATGTCGCCCATACTGTACCTGTGCTCCATAACAAGCACAGCTCTGGTGTATTCTTCCTCCAACCTCTGTCTTACTCATTACTTACCAATCCCTTCTAATCCTTTGTTAGTCACTTCATTCTGACTCCATATATAAATCTCTGTACTCCACTGTAGAGCGCTATCGCTCTCTATATTCATAGGACCCTTTTCTAGGTGTTTCACAGGTTTCCTGGTCTCACCCAAGCACCACATCCTCCATCCATTGCAATCTGTCCTAGTCCGTGTGTGCATCTGGTATGTGTCCACTTTAGTCTGTTTCAATCCACTTCAATCTGCTTCAATCTGACGTTTCGGATTCATTTTTATCCTTTCATTTCATTTCCCACACATCGTCCTTGACCATTTATAGTTATATTATTCATTTGCTACTGTGTTATACCATTTTAGAACATTGTTTTCCTTTATTTCCTTGAATCCTATAGAACAGGATTCACCATAGTTACCAAGTCCTGGGAAATGCCCAGACTATAAAGCCTTGTGTTTGCACTGTGCAATGCATCTTCTGGACAAGTTTTCATCCCCCATCATCTCACTTCCATTTTTCTCATTCAGTCCCAAGTCCGTGGCTGTGTACTGCCAGACTCCGTGACAAGACTCAAAAAGCAAACCTGTCGGATTCACCAACCCTACCTCTGGACCCTTGGGATGACCCCAACTCGCACCCCACACCCAAAATCTACTTTCTACACCGCCATGTAACCTCAGTTCAAATATTGACTTAGATTCCACTCCTCTACTCTTGTCCATCTCCAATCTCTGACCCTCCATCCAAATTCAGGGACACAACATTGACAAAGGTGCACCACATACGGTGAAGCCACAGTCCCTTCCAACCAAAACTCTAGAGTTCTGAAGTTCCCTCAGGAGTTGACCAGGTCTTGACACAATAGCATAAGAGAAGTGGGCTCATTTGACAAAGTGTTCTGGTTCCTTGTAATCAATGAAGTCCAGGAGGGTTCTTCAAGTGGTTTTGTTATAGTTCCGATGTTTTGGTGGTGGGAGGGGTCCTTCTGTTTTTTTTTGGTTTTTGATTAGGCAGTGGCATGGGAGAAGTATAGATTAGAGGACTGGTCAAGGTTCTTTCGGATGGAGATGGTCTGCCTTTTCCAGTTGATAGTAGGGTTAATTTGTGAAAACCAAGGGAGTCCAAGGATGAGGTTCTCTTGTCTGTATTACATAACATAGAATTTGACCTTCTGGACCATAGGGTCAATTTGGATAAAAAGTGTGGTGGAAAATTTTACTTCTCCCTTTTTGTTGATAGAGTGGTCAGCATTTTATACAGTCATGAGGGATGGAAGTCACTCAATGGAGAGTTTGTGCTTTCATATGAAGTCCCAGTCAATACAAAAATATCAGCTCCACAATCAATCAATGTGGAGGTGTTGGTGGTTTTCACGGTGCTAGTTGGGCAATGACATGAATGCGAATAGTCAAAGCTTTCATTTTCTTTTCAGTCAAAATTACAGAAGCATAGCATACTTTAGAGAAGGTGGGCATCAACTCAGGCTCCTCTTTTAAAAATCCTTTCTGAAGGTTCAGTAGAGATGGAAGACCATAGCCTTATCTTCATCATCATTATCTTCTATGTTGTTGAAGCCAGGGAGGTCGTCTTCTTCGTTCTCCACCTTTCTTACTTTCTTAGTCTCCAGGTTCTTCTTCATCAGTCCGTCCGTGGTCTTCTTCACCAGCCCATGATTAGAGCAGTCTCTGGCCAAGCCAGACTTTCTGCATTTGAAGCAGAGTCCTTTCTTGAACCGTTCTTCTCTTTCAATCAGAGAGAGTCGTATGGCATCCATATCCATAGCGTTTGGGTTGTGAGTTCTGTTCATCTGATGGGGGCAGGTCAGTTGATTTCTAGTCATTTGATTTCCCCCAATGTGAGTGTTGGTGTGTCGAGAAACAATGGTTCTCGATTAGTTCCACTGGGCTTGAAAGGCCTTGGCCTTTTCATACCAAACCTTGATGGTGGTGGGAATAGTGTCCATCTAATAAATCCTCCTTGTCAATTGAGGCTTCAGTTCTTCTGCGAATAAGATACAGAGAACAGCTTCATTGGTTACTTCACTTCATGCTACTGCTACCTTAAAGGTGGCAACATATCCTAGGGTGTCATCTCCATGTTGAACAAGAGATTGAAACTTAGTGAATGCCTTTGCTTTCACACCAGAGGTTAGGAAGGCTTTCTTTAGCTTATTAATAAAGTCAGTGGTCATCCCAAAGCTCCCTTTAGCAACGGCATTTTTGATATAGGAGGAAGCCCACGTGAAGGCAGGCCCTTTTGTCATATAGGAGAGGATAAAGGCGATTTCCTTCATGGCGGTGTTGTAGCCTTTATTTTTCATGGTTAAGTATAGCCTATAAGTATTGATCTAGGCCATGAAAGTTTCTTCACTTCCATTGAACTCTTTCAGGGTACCAAGATGGAGTTCTTTGAAGTTAGAGGGGGAAGTCATGGTAGAAGTCAGAGGAGTAGGTGTAGGTGTTTGTGGTGGGGTGGTTATAGCTGGAGGGGGTGGGATCAAAGGGGGAAGGGGGTTTCTAGGAGTTCTTGGGGTAGTGGAGTTCTGGTGGGGGTTAGCCCACTGGGTTGATGGTTCAGAAATGGTGGTTTTGGGGGGGACTGCAGCGACTGCAGTCAAAAAGTCAAGAATAAGCTAGATCTTTTGTTACATTTGTTCCAGGTAAGACCAAACATAGGCTTGAGGTTTGAGCATCAAGTAGAGTCAAGTTCAATAGCCCTTGCCTTAGAGCAATTTCTGGTGAAGCCAAGTGTTTTGTCAGACATAGGGTGAAATGATAGACAGGATCTTATTGGTATGAAGACAAGTAAGATCTAGCTTAGTCTACATGAAGAAAATCGTTAGTATTTAAAGGAAAGGCTCTGCCCAGAAAGGAAGCAAAAAGAAAGAGTCATGACTGTGGAATATACAGGTTACTGTGGATGGTAAAGATTAAAAGAATATCCTAACTATGGAATGTGAAGGTTAGAGGCTGTCCAAGTTGAATCAGATATGAATCATAAGCAAGGATAGGTAAGAAATATCTGAGTTGGATTGGATATGAATTATAATTGAAGTAATTTAGTGAATATACAATCAGAAGAGAAGGAAAAAGAGTCCAAAAAGAGCACCAAGAAGGAAACGTACAAGAATAGGGAGAAAAAAACATAACAACTTGACTCTTCTGCTACTACAAAGGATGTATGCCTTGAACTTTTCCCTAGAAGGTGTTATTCCTAGCACACAGTGATTCCCCACTTTCTGGCAATAATCACACTTCTGGATGACAGTTAGAGGTAACATGTCATGTCCAGGAAATCACGCTAAGTTCAACTCTGGCGCTCCACTCTCAAGTCCTCCAACTCTGGAGCACTTTCGCCCAAGAAGCACTTAGGAGTTCCTGGAGTTCCTTCTTATATCTTTCTTCATTCCGTTCCTTGTACCTTTGACTCTTTTGTATTAGACTCGCCTCTTAGATTCGACTGCAGCTGTGTTCAACTGTGGACACAGCTCTGGCTTACTTTTCCTCTGTCTCTGCCTCTGTCCATATACGAGTATTTTCCTAACTCTGCCTCCATATATAAGCCCTCTGTACTCAATACTTGTACTCCAGTTTGAATATCACACTAGACTTACTCCTCCTACTCCAATCCCCTCTGACTGACTTATTCATGCTCCATGTTGAGTTCTTACTCCCCTGTTCGACCAACTCCGAAATATGGGACTGGCGTGAAGACAAGGGCACACCACATATGGTGAAGCCAAGTCCCATTTGCTCCTAACTCTGGACTTCCTCAGAGTTACCTCCGGAGTAAAACTGGTCTTAACATAACATCTAAATGGAGCCTGTGACACACCAGATGGAAAAATAAGTTTTAAGCTTCATCTCTCACATGATATGACACCTTTTTCCCCTTTCAATTCCTAGACTGTGTCTTATTGCAGATGATGTCCAATAGTTTATCCCTCTGCTCTTGTTCATCAGGTAGTGTAGAACCTTTAATATCTGTTTGTAGTGGTTGATCCTTCTTATCATCAAAGCTGGGCACAAGATCGGGAACACTAGAAAGTCTGAAATGTGTCCACCAGTGTGTGTTGGGGTCACTGAGGTCAAGACAAGGAATGTCACTATTGCTGACTATGTTGTTTTTCCAGTTACTTTCAGTAACAAAACAAGAGATGGAAAGGTTCTCTTCATAAATGAAGTCAACTAACATAGCCAACTTTTCCAGGTAACAAAGTTCAAATTTCACTGCCATTGTCATGGACACCTTGGGAATGCATATATTCTTCTTGATAAAGCACTTGTGTGCCTCCACCTATGGGGGTGTCAACAAATCCTTTTGTTTTGTTACTAATACTCACAACTTTCTGTTTTAAACAGGAGATCCATACCTGATCATTGGATGGGTCAACTCTAGGAACCTTCATGGCCTAAAGAATGTGGGAGCTGTGCGTGTAGAGCTTTACTTGGATTTCTATGAGAATATTAGACATGGTGGTTGTTTGCTTGAAAACAACATGTTCGCCATTTAATGAGGTGTATAGACTTGCCAATTAAATCAGTGACAAAAATCATCTTAAGGCCTGATTTGTCAGCATCCTAGTCTTGCCAAGTCACCATCTCAAAACTGTCTCAAAACATATTTCAGAATTTCACCAATTCAATCCCAACTGAGAGCAGAAAATTAATTGATTTCTATTGATATGGGAATGTATGTGGATGCTTCACTGCATAGAGTGTTCAGCCCTAAATAGAGCACTGAGGGCAGAGGCACCAATACCCCCCTAATAAGCACACTCAAATGTTAACAAGTTATACAACATCTGTTGGTATGGTTGAGTGAGGCATGGTGGGAAATAGATATGTTCCATGTACTGATGGTGTTTCTTGGCCTGGTCTTCCACCCCAACAAGATTGTTCCCCATCATGTGTATATTGCTCTCCAGTAATTTAATGATTTTCCCAAAAATTTCCAGAAGGTGTTTACTTTTGGCAACTTCAGCTTCATGTTCCTTGGATGCTCAATGGTGCCTCTCCAACAGACCATACACTCTCATATGTGCCTCAGTAAGATGACATTGGATATCCTTGTGTGTGGCCTTCATTGCCTCAAACTCATCCCTTAGCTGATGTAATTCCCTGAGAATAATTAGAACTGTTTCATGTACATGTATGTACAACAACATCACTCACTCAGATGGGGAAGGCATTCAACAGATGCACTAATTGCCAAACACAGGTTCATTTAACCACTCACATTATATAATCATGGAAAATTTGTCTATTTGCCAATTTAAAAATGACTAAGTATTGTTTCAGTGTCTGGCATTGAATCATCATCTCATTTCATCTAACCATGTCAGACCCATATTCATTTAACACTCCCTTGGATATTTTGATGTGATTAGAGCTGAACTGAATCCTCTTCTTTTCACAGGTTTCAAAAAGAAAACATGATCTTGATCTACTCATGAATTCAGATCTAAACATGGGTCCTCCACCCTTACAAAGCACATCAATTCAAGAAAGAGAGCTTCTCTCTGCACTTATAAATTCCAACTTGAATCTAGGCTCTCCTTCCTCATCAAATGTTCTGACCTATGAAGGTATGTTTCTTGTCCCTCAGATATGTCAAACCTACATAAACATTGCTAGTTGTGCCAAAGAAGCCATCAGAGAATACTATAGCATGCTTGTGATGCTTCTTGGCTTGAATCTAAACACTAGTCTCTTGGCTCCCCAGAGAAAAGAGAGTTCTTCCCTGGTTCCTGCAAAAAGACAATATAATGAGGTACTGGAGTCTGATGCTGCATTAGCTTCCCCTTCAATATTAACAGGGAAATCATGTCAATATGTTTTAGAGTCTAGGAATCAGCATATTAAGGTGGCAACAAATAGTGAGTCAACATTCAATACCCTTACACATTCAATGTAATGAGTTTGATAGAGGGACATCCATGGCCTGATATTCTTGCCTTCAATTTGGATATGTACAAGATTATCAGTGAGTGGTGAAGAACTGATGAGGAGAGCCTGAATCTATTACTCATCAAGAAAAAGCTTCTAACAGAGGCCTATGTTTCAGTGAAACAACAAAAGATAAAGTGGTGTGAAGTGGTGGAATAGTTGGATCTGACAGAGTGATGTCTGATGGGTGGTTTGTAGTACACTGATAATGTTTGCTTTTCTCACCAAGGACTTTAGTAATTTTTAGGTCTTCTGCCAATCGACTTTTCAGACAGTTTAGAACCTTTAGAATTTTCATATTGGGTATATCATTTCCTGATACCTGGCAGGCTAAGCCAAGGGAATGACCATTGACCATGCTTGCTATGAATGTAAGCCACAGAAAACTTGCTTATTTTATTTCAGCTAGTTTTGTAGATCTGACATGAGGCCTGAAGGATCCAAGGTGATGCATAGCCACTGTTACGTGCAGTCCTGGGTAGGGCATACACATGACCTCTGTGATGTAGATGAGGGGTATGGTGAGGGCTTCTCACATACATACAACAAGGGTCCCTAATGTGTAGGGTCAAGGGTTTGTCTGACAGGTGTCAATGAAGGGGGCTTGTAGGGGCTTCCTAGAGCAATGAGAGACAAGGGGTCCATAGGGGCTTCCTAGGACAGTAGACTTCCTATTCAGAGTACAAGTGGAGACTTGCAAGGACAAGGAGGAAGAAAGGAATCTGTATTGGCAAGTGTGCAGTATAGAGGTAAGACCTAGCTTAGGGGAAATACAGGAAGATGGTGGTCTTATATACCTAAGCTAGCATGGTTTAGGGTAGGCTCAAGAAGCAGTCATAGTAAGTGACAATGACAAATAAGAATGCAATGGAATCACATGGAATGATGAGGAAAGTAAGCATGATTATGAGATAAGTGATAAAGAGTCTGATGGATCAGATGATGGGCTAATGGTGATGAGTAATCATGTGAAAAGAAAGGTAAGTCAAAGAGAAAAAGAAAAGGATAGGGGCAAATTGTAACAGTCACAAACCCATGTTATGATACTTTCCCACACACCAGTTGTCTCCTCACCAAATACTACTGTATACAAATTATCTATGGGTAGACTCAAAAGGACAATGGACACTTCATGTACAGTACCAAGAATACAAAGAGGTATATAGGGTCTCACAAATCAAAATATCAGGTGTGACAAGGTGAGTGAAACCCTAGTAAAGTAGACACTATTATCACTTGAAACTTTCACAGCTCCTATGACAAACATACATATTGAGCAACAGGAATTGCTTTATTTTGGATGTGAGTACTTATACCATTTCAACACATCAGTTGACATCCCATAGGCACTTCTTTCTTGCAACAAAAGGCCTCCTCACCATCAGTCAAGTCATTGACCTCAGGAAGATTACTTCATTTCAGCTTCAGCAAAGAATCACCCATCTGGAAGAGTATCTGAAATGGATAAGAAAGCAAAATGCTAATTTAAGGAACAAGATCTCCCAGAATGAGGGGCTGATCAGTTGGTGGCAGGAAATACTGCAGATTGTGCAAGTTTCAATTGAGAAAGAGGTTAAAAATCACCAAATGTTTGACCATTGTGTGGAGTTCTTTGAGAAAAGTTTTGTGCTGTGAAAGGACTATCGTTTGTTGGTATCAAAACAACTTGTAATTCATGGGGCAGTTTTATTTATTTATTTATATGTTGTACACTTCTGCCTTTGGAATTCTCAACTGGAACTCCACACCAGTGAAATATACCAGAGTAGCCCCAACAAACGAACCCAACCATACAGTGGCTCAAATAAGTGTCCCAATGTTGGAGCATTTTGGAAAGACTTAACATTTCCAACAGAACCAAAATGTGTTAGCTCTAATTCTTGCAGAGTCATAAATAGCCCTGACCCCTGCCCTGAAGATGAGCCCTTAGTCATGTGATTTGGTTGCCATGTGATTGAGATATAACCATTTCAAAATGACATGTCATTGGGACACTTATTTGAG
>JBBPNZ010000269.1:0-21565 GCA_038091195.1 Phylloporus rhodoxanthus | reverse complement strand
GTGTCCATGGACTGTCCGAGGGAATCAAGATCTGATCCTGATGTTGACCTGTTTCTCGGCACTACCGGTGCACTCGATCCGAGTCTTGGTTGCCACTAGCCGCATGGCTCGCCATGAGGCAGGTTGGGATTCAGGATCCAACCTCCCGCGTTCAATTCCCCACTACAACTCTAGTTCTGGGTTCGCTCAGCCTTGTTCTTGACGATGACCTCGGAAAGTTCGACTCGTCGCAGCCAACTGTCAAAGGTATACCACGAATAGTTGTCACCTTGTCACCATCGCTGATGATGTTCGTATTCTGGGTTGTTTCATCCTAGGTGAGGCTCAAATTTGCATCCCGGTATCCACTGCAACTGACAGGTTTCAGGTTCTCGGTCATTCCAAAATTATTCCTCGTTCTTCCATAAAGTTCACTAGGAACTCCGAGGATAGAGACGACCATAGTCCTGAGGATGGTAATGTTTTGCCAAAACCTCCTTCGACTCGAGCTCATTTGTGCTTTACCCAGGACAATCGTGGTCTATCAAGGGTCCATCGCCCAAAACGCAGCCTCAGACCATCAACGTCGTCCTTTTTGGTGAAACTGGTGTCGGAAAGAGTTCCGTCATCAACCTCATCGCTCAGAAAGAGATCGCAAGTATCTCATCGGACGTCAAAGGCTGCACGATGCAGTACCGATGCTACAATATCTCTTTTGACAACACGGATTTCGCCATATTTGATACCATCGGCCTCGAGCAGCCTCAGATGGGAGTCAACGGGTATCTGAAAGCTATGGAAAAGGCACACGAGCTTATCAGTGAGCTGAGTGCTGCAGGCGGCATCCACCTTTTGTTGTTCTGCATGCGCGGAGGCAGGATGACGACGATTACGCAAAGCAACTACCGATTATTTTGCCAGTGTCTGTGCAACACAAAGGTGCCCATAGCGCTCGTTTTCACTGGCCTCGAGGCGGAAGTGGAAATGGAGGATTGGTGGAGGAGAAACAAGACTCATGTAGAGCGCTGCGGCATCCAGAGCGATGGCCATGCTTGCATTACAGCAATCCAGGGTGACACTCCTGGAGAAGAACACAAGTATCAGGAATCGCAGGAGACGATACGCAAGCTACTGAAAACTTGCTCTCGTAGAGGCGAGGCCTTTTTACCGGAAACACATTCTTGGTTCCCAAGGATTGCGAGGCAAATGAAGGAATTCGTCCAAGCGAAGAACCCGAAAAAGAAGGATATTTTGAGGGTATTGACGCATCGTTGTAAACTGGACGCGGACACTGCAAAAAGGATCACAGAAATGATGGATAAAGGCGATATGGAGAACAAGGACCCACTGTAGCCGGGACTGGAGTTATCCGAGTCGTTGGTCCTCAGCCTTAGTTATGTTACGGTGTCCTTTTAATTATGAGCCTACGGGCACTCTGCTGTGCTCATTCTGTGTACCGCACATCACTATTGTGGACAAGGTAAAGTATATGAATTACCATTCAGGATGTCTAACCGAGTCCCCAAGCTCTTGTACAAGTTTTGTATTTAACTTGCACCATTTAGTGAGGACCTTGAAAAGCTCCTTCTTCCTCAAGTCTTTCTTTGGTGGTGCGAACTGAAAAACTCGAGGAACCACGAATCGGCTGGCATAACATACTAATTGCCCTCCATTGTATGCGCTCGACGTTTTCCCTCGACTCGCTGTGCGCCACGAGCCGTGTGCTGCACCAAACTGGCCAGGTTGCGTGTCCACCACGCGTCCATAATGGTGGTCAAGTACCGGTGTCCCATGTTCTGCCGCCAACTGGAAAGGAGTACCGTCGCTCGGTCCGGAGATGCTCGCCACTTGTCTCACCGAATAAGATGATGCCATGAAAGTTAGATTTGACAGCGAGATAGAGGCAGCTCAACAAAAGAGGAGGAACGTTCCAGACGGACCGGCACGGGCCGATTTTCACAGCGTGACTCGGTGATTCCTCTCTTCGACGATGCTGCGATGGCCAAGCGAGAGTTATCTCCTGCACCGTTACCCCCACCAAAGCGCCATCACGGTCCGGCGATCACCTCGTTAGACTTGTACGATGAGCTTGTCTTGTTCATATTCTCCTTCTTGAACTCGAGGGACCTCTGTGCCGTCCAGGCAGCCAACAAGAACTGCTCCAGACTGGCATCTGACGATCAGGTACTTGCATATACATCGCAATTAGTAGGAGACACTCAGCGACGGACAGCTCTGGAAGTCCCTCTTCATCAGAGACTTTGGAAAAACTCGCCTACGAGGAGGAAAGGGATTCCACAAACTCAAGACAGCAGATGATCTCAACTGGAAGTGGATGTACCGCATAAGCTCAAATTGGAGAAATGGTGGGCACTATCAAGCAGACTCTCTCCTTGGCTATCTCATCCATGTCAAAAAGGTCGCTGCGCCGTAGATAGCTGGCCATCCCTCACAGGCCATGTCGTCCTCGCTGGCACATTTACCGTCTCTGCTTCCTTGGAAATGTCTCATCAGCCCATAATCATGCTAAGATCGCGTCCGGACACAGTCCATACACTCAAGTGTAGATCTAGCACTACTTCGGCTCCGGTCGGAATATCCACCATAGCCATCGACCAGTCTCGTCCGTCTAAACAACACAGTCTTCTCCGTTTCGTGGCTTTCTTATCCACAGGGGAGTTCAATATCTACGAGTACAATCCCTTATCGTATTCCCCGTCCCCAAAGCTCGCTTATATTCCATCACCCCGCCACCGGTCTCCTGTCATGCACGCTGCATACCACCACCCATTACTCGTCACCTTATCTCACACTTTTACACTCATGGTATACGATCTCACCGGGGACACCATCACCCACACGCATTCACTCAGCTCGTTCACGAGCCATCCCCCAACCTCTCTGATCCTGTCCGCCATGCCCTCCTCGACGTCATACAAGCTCGTCTTGGCATATGCCATCCCAGTATATCCAGCACACTGGAGTGTCGGCGTAACCGAGCTGATCATCTCATCCTTTGCATCCACTCTCTCCGCCAACTTTGGCGTGACCCGGACTCGCTCCGCACGCGCCTTTGACGTACCTCAAGGCTGGATAGACGACGTCAAGCTGCAAGCCATGCGCACCCAATGGGGCCGCAAGGTGAAACAGGTCGCCGATACCCAGACGGACGGCAAATGGGTCGTCCTCGCACCGGGAGACTCCACGCCAGACGCGTCGTCGTCGTATGTCTCTTCGTCGAGCCACACGGCGACGCAGCTCCAGCTCTATCGGCTGTACATGCCCTTGTCGCACGCCCCGAGGCTCGTGTTTGTGCGCACGCTGCACGGACCTGTGGGCCCCGTCTCTGCGCTCTCGTTGGCGGACGGGCGGTGCGTCTCGCTCGGGGCCAACGGTTCGATATGGGTGTGGGATCTCGAGGGCGGGAAGGGGACCGAGATTGCGGGGCCTATGGGAGGAGAGCAGAGTGGCAGGGGGACGGTCGCGTTTGATGAACGACGGATCGTGACTTGTGGGGTCAGAGGGATGGAGGAACGAAGATTTGACATCTAAGGCGTCCTTGGACCATCTTATAATGCTCTGTAAGGTTAGAGTGCCCCCAAAGGAGACAATTTGGATTTTGCGAATAACCACGATTTGATCAGGTCTCGATCATTCACTCCGCCTTGTCTGCCGCAAGTAGGGGCCGAAAAAAAAGTGGGGTGAAATTCGTTGCTCTAACCAAGTACGGAAGGTACTCGTAATCCTTGGCTCTTGCCAAGCTCTTGGTCATCCCTGTCGACGCCTCACATTGGTCTCGTGTTTCCAAGGATTAATTGTTGGCACGCAACTGCCCCAAGCAGTCGGCTATGAGCCATTTGGTACCAGTCTGAACATCATCTAGGACACTTGACCTGCGCCGCAGCTAACGCTGGCAAGGTTCAGTTGGAAGAAAGGTATGTACACCGGCCCCTTCTGAACCGGCGAGTCACTTCTAGTTCCGTCGGAAATGACGTGCTGTACGACTTGGACCGTTGCCAAGCCTTGGCCCCACTGGCCTCTTCGCGTAGGGCTGTACAGCAGATTCGCAAGCTTCCTTTATAATTCAGACTGGAGCCCTCAGCACGTTCGTACTCTCCCCATAGCTAACCGGTGAGTGTCTTTGAATGGCCTCCACATTTCAGTCTCATCTGGTCTAGTATCATGCTAGGCATTGACGCAGAAACACCCGTCTGGGTTTCGGACATATCGCTCGAGGTCGAGGTTATGGTTGACTCACTCTCTCCACCCCACACAGTCGAGTATATCTCGGCTCAGCACGCGCTCGCTCAAGATTGCGCCACGCTCCAACTCATCGACAAAGACATTGAAGCATGTCGACTGCGCATCGCGCGAACACAGACGCAAATGCGTCTCCTGGAGCGTCAGCGCAGCGCTATTGAGCATCGCGTGTCGATCCACCGTGCACGGCTCAGCCCTCTGCGCACCATCCCCGACCAAATCCTCCAAGAAATCTTTCAACATTGTTTACCGAACACGCCTTACGTTGTGCCAAGCGCACGCTCTGCGCCGCTCGTCCTCACGCACGTTTGTCGTCGCTGGCGAGCCGTCGCACACGGCACCTCTGAGCTCTGGTCGTCCATCGCCCTGCACGACCGCGGCGTGTGGAACTACGAGCTCGAGCTCGACATGGTCAAGCGCTGGCTCTCCCGCTCGCACACGCGCCCGCTAAGCCTCCGCATCGCCTGCCCTCCCTGCACCAACTTTGGCAGCGACCCCTCGTGCTCGGACATATTCCAGCTCGCGCTCGCGCACAGCGCGCACCTGCGCGACCTCTCCATGCACGTCCCCCGGCCCTACCTCGAGCGCTTCCTCAACGCCGCGCACAGCCTCCCCGCCCTCCGCGCCATCGCGCTCGCGCTCCACCCCAGCGACGACCCCGCACCCGTGACCGTGTCCGCCCCGCGCCTGCACCGCATGGCGCTCCGCGGCACACAGCGCGCCCCGCGCGCCCTCCTCGCGCACCTCACGCACCTCGCGCTCGACAGCCCCCCGGAGCCACAGCTCCTGCGCGACTGCCGCCGCCTCGCGCACCTCGCGATCGCGCTGCCTGCTGAGCGTGCGCCGTGCTCGCTGCAAGGCCTCGGCGCGTTGCGGACGCTTGAGATTCGGCTCGGCGCGGAGACGCTCCGGTTCGGCGACCCGGGGTGGCTCGCGGGGGTGCTTGACCCGCTGGGGTTGCCCGCGCTTGAGGCGCTCGTGGTCGCTGTGCCGCGGGGCGCGTCCGCAGAGGCGTGGGTGGACAGTCCGAGCGTGGTTGGGCTCTTGGGGCGGTCGCGATACCCACGGCCACGGCTGGAGCGGCGGGTGCTCGGTGTCCCTGGCAGACAGGGGGGCGGCGACGAAGGATTTGAAAATTGGGCGTTGTTCTAGGGGAATTTGTCCGGGGTCGACAAGACCCGGATCGGCAGGTGACATGATCAATGATTACAGCCTACAATTGTCCTTATGAATGCTATCGAGATTTGAACACAAGAGACCAGTGTGAAGCCGAAAATAAATGATAGTGAGCACGACCGATATTATAGTCTACCAGGGAACGTTGTGTCTTCACTCAACGAGATGTGATTACTGCGCGCCAATCAAACCGAGCATCAACAAGCGTCTGCTGATTGGATCAGAGCCCGCTGGCAACACCTCGACGTTATCCAGCCACCAATTCAGATGCGCCCTCATGACCTCGGCCGAGGGACTCTCCGACTCTGGTACCCTAGAATCATGATCGACATCGAGACAAACGCCAAGAGAGCACAAGGACTCACATCCCACGCTCGCGCAGTGCTTCCTCAAGCTCGGGAATCGTCAAATGCCGACCGCACCCTTCGCGTCGCAACCGTTGGTCATCCAGAGCAATCGCAGTCAAATGCCGACGTATCCGCCAACCATTGAGGAGCGACGGCCACGCCGGCAGCCCAAGAACGCTACACAACGATGAGCGGCCAACGCAAACGCACAAACACCATCCTACCGGCACACCGCACCCGGATCGCCCACGTCCTCGAGGGTAAAAAAGCCCGTCTTGAGGCCCCCATTGCACATCGCTTCAAACAGGCCCCGGTGGCGAAAGAGCGCCGTCACCTGCTGGTTGCGCGCCCGCGAGAGAATCCGGTCCCGTTGACCGGGCAACACACACGTCGAGGGCAGCATGCGCGGGGCATACAGCGCCATGAGCGGCACGAGCTCCTCCGCAACCAGGATGATCAGCAAGAATGGCACGAGTCTGCAAACGGGTGAGCGACGCCGCGAGGGAGGGAGACGACTGACTTGAGCACGTCGCGGCGGTACGTGTCGATGAAGCGCTGCTCGGCGCGCGAGGGCGGTGCGCCCCCGGATTTGGGGCGGGCGAGGATCGCTCGAACCTGTTTGCGGTGGGTGTTGATCGCCCTGAGGCCCGCGAGGTAGAATTTCTGGCGACGGGGTCAGCTTGTACCGGACGAGGGGTAGGGCACGCACTAGGAGCTGGAGGGCCTGGTGGAGAAAGCGCTTGACGGGGGCTGCGTCCTTGGGTGGAGGGAGGAGGACGCCCTGCTCCGCTGCGGAGACGATGTCCTGTTTGGCGAGGGCGAGGGCGTTGAGCGAGGACTCGAGGGGCTGCGGGAGAGTGTGGTGGCGCGGGGGACGGTAGTACGAGGGCGAGTCGGGGGAGGGCGGGGGTGCGGGGTTCGGTGGGCGGAGGGTGGCGGGCTTGACTGGAGCGGGTTTCAGGTCAATCTTCTTGACTCTGTGTGGGCACGGAAGAGGCACGTGGGGGTCGGTCTGGGTGGACGACTTTGGGGTGAGGGTGGATGCGAAGCGGACATGGACGAGTCTATGCCTTGCTACGAACCTGAAAGTACGACTGAGTCACTCAGTGAGCTTGTTCACGACAAGATGATTAAAGTACCTGTTTAACGCAGCATTCTTTCCAGCTGACAGTAACATGAGAACAAGGATGACCTGTCACGGGTGTGACCGACTTAGTGACTGTCACTCCTGCTTGGCAATCCTGCCACGTTGAACGTTCGTTGACATGATGGTCGCGGGAGTCATCATCCCACGACCAACGTAGTACTTGGGATGTGTACGATTGATTCTGAAACGCTTCGGTGTCTGATTAGAGCCGATGGCGATATCAGATGGCATTGATTGGAAGATGGCAGACGGCAGCTCTCGCTAATTAAAGTCGACCGACATGGACGTACATATTAGCGTTAGCAGACGTTATTCGGTGCACGCTAACTAATCTGGTCCTACACGTACAGGCTGGTCCCTAAAGCGCCCGTTATGGTTTAAGTCGGTCCTTCAGCCGGTCGTTTGGCCATCGTGATTGAGCAACACTTTTCGAGTATAACCATCGTCTCACACAGCGTGTGCAGCATCAGAAACAGCATGTCGTATACGAGCAGGCATGGCTCTCGGTTGATCGTGACCCATCTGGGGACTTGTCAGAGCTGGGTGCCGCAGAAATCGGCTGTAGCAAGGACCCGCTGAAGAACCGGCTATCTGATGACGTTCAGATGACGTGGGAGCTACGCCGTTCTTTTATCAGACAGGGTACTTGTGTCTGTTATGGCGTTCTGTCTTGTGAGAAACATGTGGTCAAACGTCGGACATGAATGCGTGTCTTCAGGTCCCTGTGCCATGGTTTGATGAACTTTATGTCGGTGTGGATATCATGACCTCACTGTGCCCATCGGGAGGCAAACATATGACTAACCGTTCAAGCAAGTTTGGGTGAGAGCTTTATCTTCAAGACACACGAATGATGATTTCTTTGGAGATGCCTAATTCAGAGAACCGCCGTAATCACGAGAGCCTGTATACTGGACGGGTTCCACGAGGCAGGGCGTCGATCGCTTGTTCAGTAACCGGGAAACACCCCAACGACAAAAAAAAAGACACGCACCATGTGTACATAGACGGTTTTGTACATATGACTTGCTCCCTGTCGACAAGGTAGTGGCATTAGAGTGGTAGAAAGACACACATAATATGCCATGTGACGGAGGCACCGTTGCTCGCTTCACATGTCGGGTGACACTATCGCAGAGAGATTCTTTTACAAGGGGAACGACGTAAAATTCAGTGGCATCTCACTACCGTATCGGCTGTCGTTACACCACACGCTGACTTACTTGTTATCTGATGCGATTACAGCAGCTCGCTACACTGGTTGCGGTACTCCACCAGAGCCTCAACAGTCCTCATTGCGCCTAAAGCACTTTGTTGCCGCCGCCGCATTGGCACAACCGACGGTGATTCCCGAGACTATGCGCAGCTCACGTCAAAGGTCTAGGCAACCGCATTGAAAGTCAAACTTTCACGAGGGCCCATTCAATCAAATGGGGCACGCACTACATTAGGTCGTGTGGCATATCAGATCTTAGTGAATGAATAGCACAACATGTCTTGGTACGGAATGATAGCGCATCTGTGCGGCGCAGGTAAGAAGGTTTCACTAGAGGAATGTAATGGAGGGATGACCAACTGAACACCGAAACATACGGTCAACCGGTGTTGCATTCTCCCGGGTATGGCGTTCAGCACTCGCTGTGAGGCGTGCATTCAAGGCTTTGTCGGTCGAGGCAGTCTCGAAACCTTGTATATTAAGCTTAGCTGCTAGTGGTAAATCGCTTCGGGTCTTGGGAAAGCGTCGACGAAGCGATTACGCATGTTTGTTTTGCACACGGTGGGTGCCAGAGAGCTGAGCTTGTGCATGACCAAAGGTGCGGTGCATTTTGCTGTGGTCCGAAGCTATCGGTGCGCCGACATTGAAGGTCGTACTCAGTGGAGGTTTACAGATCCTGAGTACTCGTGGCGATGGCGTTTACGTCGGTAATATAAGCTCTGAATTTGTTCTGGAATGTGTGTTTGCGTACGCAGGTTCGGAGGCGTGTTGCAAGGATTGATCTCCGATGATCTGATAGAGACCCACAAAGAATAGTCATTGTGGGTGGGAGGGCACAGCCACTATTTAGACCGTTTTCCATGAACACGACTGTGCAAGAACGCATCCAAACGCTGACAGACGTTCACAGTCGTTTGCAGGCGCTTCGTCATCTGCCCACGTTGCTACTGCGCCCTCCACGTCCGCCAGATTTCCCGCCGTCGTTTGATGCCACGATTGATCGGGAACTGGGGGTCACCCTCAGCTCGACGCCCACGCACGACTTTCGTGCATTACAGGACTTTGTGGGGGTGCTGTGTAGCGACAAGGTACAGGAAGCGTTGCGAGCAGCGCGGACGAGCCAAGAGACAGATCAAAGCGAACTAGGTTTGTTTATTCAACAGAAACAAAAGTAGGTATGTACGTCTTGTCCGGGACGAGGAATGACAGGTACTCGCAGACGTCCCCGATCACCCGTGGGCTCACCACAGCCGTATGTGCCGTCACCCCCGCGGTCGTCGTCGTCGTTTGTTCCTGAGGACGAGCCGGCGCCTCTGCGCGCCGAGTCGCTGGTCGAGTTTGTGGGCGAGTTCAACCGAGGCCACACCGAGTGCAAGCTGGCGATATGGACGCGGACCCAGGCGATGCGGGATGCGCTCAAGGGAGGGTCACCGTTGACGAGTCCCGTGGTGCTGCGGTTTGTGATACAAGACGTGCTGATGGCGTACATGTCGCTGGTGTTTGACGGCGCCGAGAGTCCGCTGGTGGTGGAGAGCGTGGCTGCGTTTGGGCCGAGAGAGCGGGTGCGTGGTTGGTGCTGGCCTCGTCGCTCGGTTCTGACTTGTAGCAGAAACTACCGCACGAGCAGTCCGACTATCAGGTGTTCCAAGGGTTATCACAACACCTTGCCAGGATGTTGGTGTCGCACCCGCGTGTGCCAGTGCAGGTGGTGATGGTGAGCGTGTACTGGCTGGGTGTTGCGTCGCTGATGTTGTACAGAACGTGTTGGTATCGTATCGGGGCCTGTTCGTGGAGCGGTGCGGCCGGTGTGAGCGGGTTCTTGCCGAGGGACACGTTCCGCCAGTCGGGCGAGTGTTTGTTGTTGGTTGTTTGGAGGCGCGGCACAATGTATGTGCGATGGAGAATTAAAACTCCGCGAACGACTTTAATCTGCCGATCTTTGTCGAGATCCCCGATTTTATCATTTCCCGATTTGGACAAGTCTTGTTCATGCAAAAACAGAAATCACAATGTCGACGCATTTAAATCCCGTCCAGAAATCGACTTTTCCCCCACCATGTCCCTCTCCATCGCTGCCAACAACATCCTCCCGGGCCGTTCCCCCCGCCTAGCCTGCTCCTTCTTATGGGTTATGAGCTACACACCCAGCGTAGGCGACCAGGGTACCCCTATCACCGTCAACTTTACGTGCCATTCACCTCTCGCCATTGGCATTCACATTCGTCTTGTCGTCGGAAAACGTGCAGTCACAACTCAGATACTCGAGCTGGACGCGCCCCACTGGCAACTCACAGGCCATGCACCCGCCTTTGCAAAGCAGCGTTCCCCATCAACCGCCGTGCCGCTTACCATCCAGGCCGTCGACGAGCAGAACAACGTCGTGGACTCGGTCACTTTTGGCGACTTTGTCTACCAAGACATCGGTACATCTCTCCCCCCTCGCTGGTCCACCGCTCACCCCACCCCAGACACGCCGAGTCCACCACGCAGGCCCACCCTCCAGATTTTGGACCGCCCAAAGCGTCGTAGCCCATACAGCCAGCCACAGAGTCCACCTTCCTCAGACTCAGAGTATAGCTCACCCCGCAGTCCCCGTCCCATCTCACAAACACTCAGGCGTGCATCTCGCCAGATTGGCGCAGAAGAAGACACCAACAAGACCGTCGTCCTCGACATCACTACTCCCCTCGACGACTTTTCCTTCGGCTGGGACGAGTCTGAGCTCAACGCAGGCAGACGTCTCGTCCGCTTCAGTCGCCTTCAGGACGGAAACAAGCTGATCGTCTCTGCAGAACGCATCTCTCAAGCAGACTATGACCCAGACGACATCGTCATCTCTTGCATCTACCGCAAAGAGACTGACGTGTGCTGCGTCACCTCGGTCGACATCATCCATCTCCTTCAGCGTCTTGTCGAGGCAGATTTCGAAGTCGACGAGAAAAATCGCATCCGCAGAAATCTAGAAGGCCTCCGTCCCACCACCGTGTCAAAGACCCGTCCTGGATTCGAGTCTTTCTTCCAGCGTATCATGGACTTTCCCGACCCAAAACCAAGAAAGATTGAAAAAGACGTCAAAGTCTTTGACTGGAAGCTCTTGCCACACGCCCTCGACAAGATTCTTTCCAAATACGTAAGTGGACCAACCCGATCGTCCTTGTTCTTTTTTTAACCCGTCACCCAGTCCCTTTGTGCACCACCTACTACCCATTTGCCTCAAGCGTCGTCCACTTCAAGCGGCACGCTGTACAGTGATATCCCCCTCCAGCTACCCGAGCCACCCACCAACACTTCGTTCCTCTCCCGGCTGGTTCAATTCCCACCCGAGTGCAGTCCTGATTCTTCCCCAGAGCTTCATCATCCACCTTCTCTCCCTGAGGACCAGCTCCAGTCCATTTACCTCGATACCGAGGTCATGCGGTCCTACTTCCCCGTTAATCCCTACGGCCCTCTCCCGATGTATACTGCCGAACCGCTGGCTCACGATACCACGTTTGCCGGAGACCAACCCCGTTTCGACTGGGCAGCATCCAACGACGTCTTGCTCACGTCGCAAGAACCCATCTTTTCACCCGATTTTGGATATGGCCAGTCAGATTCCACAGATTCCGTTTCTACGCTCCAGTACCCCGCGGGCCCGTACGACTCGTTCGAATTCATGAACGCGGCGACAGCCCAGCACGCATAATCTCTCTCCTTGTTCACGGTATCTATTATCTAATTTGCTGTATCGATATCTCCCCATGTTTGCCTCTCCGTTGATCGTGTTGCCCCCATGTACTCTCTCTTGCTTTTCTGCGTCACTTTGGGTATCTGTCATTTCATCGGGGGTATGAGTAACAAAAACTAGAATAATGATTGAATTTTTTCAACTAGACACGTGAAAATGGGTTGTACTTGGCCGCCGATCTCACATGTATATACTCCCTCATCCTCTGCGCGTCCTCATGCTTCCAAGGCGGGAAAAACGACCTTTGATGCTCCCCACGATCGACGCATTCGATGGGCTCATCACGGACGTGGCGTTGGCAACCGTGATCAACGAGTTCCGCGGCGAGCCCGTGCCCGCTTCGCTGCTCATCACATCCTGGCGCCACCCGCTCGCGACCGCGTTGATCCCATGCCGCGCAACGTGCGCTGCGTGCAGCTGCAGCGGCGTCCGCTTCACCGGCAAGGCCACCCCTTGCACCGACAGCGGCGACAACGGCTGCGTGCTCAGCAAGAGCGCAGGCGTGCTCTGCCCGCTCGAGACCGAACGCTGCACCGACGCGTCTTCCTGCAACGACGACAACGACGGGTCCACGCGCGCGTACGCCGGCGCCGCCTCGAACCCGCCCTGCCCTGCGATCCGCGTAATCTCCTCGAAAAAGTGCTTGCGGAAGAGCTCCTCCATCGTCTGGTGGAACCGCAGCATCTCGGGCGGGCAGATCTGCCCATGGAGCTTGAGACAGCTGTCGATCACGCGGACCTGGAATGTAGCTCCGTTACTGTTCTACATACAGCATGTGCGCGACTCACGTGGTCGTCGATCGCGGTTCTGAGCCGCTCGACTTGTTCCTCTCTGTTGGCGTGTCGGGTGACATAGGAGAGATTGAAAAAGGCTTCTCGGTACCCGGGGATGCTCTCCGCGGGAGGGTCCACCGCGCTGTTGAGCGTCATCGACAGCGCATTGGTAGAAAAGATTTGGGCAGTCTTGGCAAGCGCCGAGTATCTCAGGTGCAGCGAGTCGAGCTCCCGCGTCTTTTGTTCCACCTCATTGTATGCGTGATCGACCGGCGAGATCTCCACCACTTCCCACTCGGTGATGTCGGATCGGCGGAGGACAGTGGGGAAGGGTTGCTCTGTGGTGTAGCATGTCTTTTCTAGCCACACTTCTTCGTTGCCGTCCCGGTCAGTTTTGGTGATGGGCCGTGTACCGCTGAAAACGTTGACAGAGCTGTTGCCCACACTCAGAACGATGTCTCCAAAAGAGTATAAACGACTTGCCTATACTCATAATAGTTTCGTACCGCCGGTGGTACATCAGGGCACGTGAAAATCGGGAGCGTGCGATTCGGCTCTGGAGAAACGGCCGTCACTTGTATGTATTGATCTGCGCCAAAGCGAATATCCACAGGCGGATCTCCGGGCGTCTTTAACAACTGAGATCCCGGATGTTTACTGAGCATGCGTTCACAGAATGTCGCATACTTCTCCCACTCGTAGCCGCGATACTGCGTCACCGAGTGAGTTAGAAACGCGAACGACAAGGTATACAGACGTACGATGAACTGTTTACCACGAATCGCATCCGGGAATTCACCAAAGAAAGCAACGCGGAAATAATCCGGATAGTAGCGCTGGTCACTAATGATGTGTTCCAACAACGTCGCTTGATGTCTCAGGATTTCCGCCAATCGGGTGCTGTGGCCAACTTGAGTATCACGTGAAACAAAGAGATGTCAATCATACTAGTTGAACGTCACTTCAGCATGCTGTTTCGCAAGTTCTTTGCATATATCGATTGCACTCTCGTATGCTTTCCCCTTGCCTGTGATGATTTGACAATCAAGATCAAAACCATCTCGGGACATGGTCAGACACACCGAGGTAGTCGAGAATCAAGAGGCAAAGCGTTTCTTTGCGGTGAAACTGAGATTGCTGCGGCAATCCAAGATCTTCCATGGGAGGAACGAACGAGTACAGGTCCCATTTGTGGAGGTCAGAGTGCAGCTTGAGCGTCAGCGCAGCTTCCACGTAATTTTGAGATTGCAAGTGGGCCTATTGTGTGATGAGCACAAAGATGACAAACAAAAAGGTTTGGCCCACGTTGACGAGTTGGTGCACATATTTGACGTACATCTCTTCGCGACCAATCTCTCGAATAAAGTTCATCAATCGTAGCTGCTTAAAGCATTAGAAAAAGATGGCTGATACGTTGGGCAGGGCGTACCGTAGCAATAACCCGGTCATCAGCAAACTCTTCGCCCTCGGGTAAACTCCTCAGACTGAGCAAGAGCTTGAGGAACGCATCGACACAATCCAAAAAGGTCGATACGCCCTCCCGGAGTGGCTCGTCCACCTGTTCAGACTCGAATAGCTGACGCAAATGGGCAATGAAAAAGGCACGCGAAATGTCATCGCCCTTGGATTGCGACATGAACAACGAGTCCAGCTTCTTGACCAGCTCATTCTCGATTTGTTCAAAATGGCCAAATTGTTGGTATTCCGAGATGATCATTCCAAACAGAATACCGACCGCATTGTTGCGCAGCGAGTCATGATGGCTCAAGCATAGATTCATGATTTGTCCAATGAGCGGTCTGAGCACCGGTCGGTATCCCTAGAGAACGGATGAGTTGCAGAATATACCAAGGTCATGGCTACGCACGCCTTGCGGTGCTTCCGTATCGGGCGTATCGGGACAAGAAAGAGCATCCCACAGACGTAACAAGATATCAGCCCCTTCACCGCGAATATCGCCTCCAAGCCGCCATACAGCACGACGTTTCTACGGCAAACTAAGCTCGGAATCGACAAGAATTTGCGCCACGTACCTGTGCTGTAAAGTCCTCGATAACGAGTTGATCCGACGAGAGAAGTTTGAAGAGCATGTGGAACGCATCACGCCAGAGGTCCGACTTGAACTGCTGCGCATCCGACGGTGGAGGTACAAAGATGGCTTTCAAGAGCGTCGACACAGGATCCATCATCTTGATCAGGACCTTGTGCGCCAACACGTTCACGTTCAACCACGTGCTGGGCCATGCATCGTTGTCGAGAATCGAGGTGGCGACCTTGAAAAATTGTGTTAAAAGTGCGGCAAAGTTGTCCCTCCCCTCGATGTCGAAGCTCGACTCGAGAAAATTGTATATATGCTTGGTGGGCGCAGACAGAATGAGAGCCAGGAAAACAATAGCGGTCTCCCCCAAGCCTGGGTTGAAAACATTGTGCTCTTCGGTAATGTTTGATGCGCTAGCACTATTGCGAGGTGCGTTGGGAAAGGGCGTCGTGAGAGAGAACGGGTAAGACTCGGGGAACGTTACGGGAGCTACAGCGCTGCCGATCGTAGGCGTCCTCGTACGCTCAATTGTGAGGTGATGGTCAGGATTCTGGAATTCCCGGTACGAGTCTAAAAGTCTAAAGGGATTGAGTCGGCAAACCCTCATGCAGACAATCCGTCTTACCTCGGCAACAGCATGAGCAGATACTCCACATTGTCTTGCTCTTGTCTGAATAAAATGCGGTCCGAGAGTACCGTCGAAGAAACCAGTTGCGACTGAAGCTTATCCAACATCACAGCAAGAATGGTCACACACAATCGCACCGACTCCAACCAACTGACACGCGATGCATCTTTGACACTGTCCGAGTCTCCCGGCTGCGTCTGCGTGAATTCGTCATAGCGACCAAAGTAGGGCTTGATCCAGAGTACCACAGCCTGAACGAGTAACGTGCGTGATTGTGGGTCTTGGAACAAGAAGCCCTTTACGATCTGCAGATACATGATAAGCCGCCAGATGATGATTTTCCCCTTGGCATTGGATATCGCATTAGCAAAGTTTGTCGCAACAGTGACGAGCTCAATGGTCGAAAGTATTTTGGCAAGTTCGGGTAGTATGGACGTAAAGTGCTGCAGGGCAATTGTCTGCGTGCCGATGATAGATTGCGGGGATGTAGTTGCCATCATGCGATTGACCTCGGTCAAATGTGTCCGGACCTCTTTTTTAAACGTTGCCTCGAGGTGTTCGGCGGTGGCGCCTCCAGACATCCCAAGCTCCGTGGACTTTTGCAACTCTCGCGCACGCGTGATGAACTTGAAGATATAATGCCAAACTTTGAGCGCCGCTCTCAGAGGCGACGCCGTATCTGTGCCGGTAGGATTTCTCAGTAACCTATCCATAGACCTGATGATATGCGAGGACGCAGTGGCGCAGTTGAAGTGCTGATCAATGTATACATCCAAAACGGGCTGGAAATTGCTGAACCTTCTATCCTGGACAATCCCGAGTACCGTCACGAGCGCATTGAACACGAGGTGGTCCATCTCTCCAGATTGGTTCGTCTGCGAGACAAGAATGCCAAAGAGGGAATCAAAAATGTCACGCAAAAACTTGACGATTTCCCCTTCTCCCACAAAGGTGAACTTGCTGAGTACGGTAGAGAGAAGTTCCTTGTCTGGTATCTGCTCCCACTTAAGAAGACTAAGCAACACGGGGTTTTGAGTAAACTTGGTGGAGCACAAAGAAGATCGAACGATGAGGGTATCACGGAGGGGAGAAGCGAGTCTCTGGAGATCAGGGGAAATCGTCACCTGATCGGGCCGCTGGCTAGGTAAAACCCATGGCGGCGACGACAGATACATTTCGGGTGTGATCTGGCCCAGTCTGTCAGCTTTGTATAGTACCAAGATGTGGCTCCCATCCTCTAGGAATGCACCTTGTCCGGGAAATAGAGGCAGGAACGCGAATGCAAAGGGTCGCTCTGGCCCCAATGCACGATTCCCGGTTCTATTCCTGAACGTGAAGAATAGATGCCAGTCAGGCACGCCCCGAAGAGGTAACCGAAGTTTGATGAGTTCGCCATACGTGGGTTGGTTGTTGCGCGCGAACACCATCGAGTGGAACTGTGTCACAGGTTGCTCGCCAGCCCCGAGAGAGATGGCATTCTCCACCGTAGAACCAGAGGAATCTCGAACTTCGATGGTAACCTGAATATTCTGAGCGGTTGGTCCTGAACGCGCGAAATTGACCATGCTAATGCGCGCAGACTGCGTGTGCGAAACAGGAAAGTCTCCAGACCATAGCTTGATGTAGAGTTCGTTACGGACGTCGCCCGGGAACACAACGTCGGGGAAACCGAGGCGAAGTGTGAACGGAACATCCTGAAGAAGAGACATATTCTCTCTAACGATGGTGGCAGCATCTCCGTGGAAAATCTTGACCGACACTGCAAGCATCTCAGCCCTGAAAAGTAGTTTCAGTTGCTGTACACACCCAAAGGGAATACGCAAGCACCTTGGGGATTTTTCATACTCTCTAGAGTTACCTGCAATAATATCTTGATGAAGCATCGAGAACAATGCCTCATTGACCGGAACGTAGATCGGCATCGTGTGTTCACGTATTGGGGACACATTAGATCCTTCGGCTACCATCTTGTTCAATTGCGTCAACTCGAGCACCGCACAACCGAATGGACGACGGTAGTTGGTAGTTTCAAAATAAACCCGAGTCGTTCCGGGCGAGTCGACGAGCGAAATCGACGACTCGGATGGTCTTCTTCGAGCGCCTTCCGGACCAGGCATACCAGAGCTGATACTCGAGGCCATTTTCATGGCCCCGCTGCGAACCATCCGGCACACTAAAAACAAAGTATCTTGTGCATCGCTCTGTGCGATATCGATGAAGAGTGTGCGGGCGCGTATAGTGGAACCACCCTCTCGGGCAGGGACGCCGTTGTGGTTCAGTACAACGTAACATTCTTCCGTCACGAATCGCGGGTTATCCGAGTGTTTGTAAATAGAGAAGAAAAGTTCAGCCACTTCCCCGGCTGCACAAAAGGAAGCGACGAAAGCGCGGAGGTCGAGGAATATGTGATAAAACTTTGCTGGAGATGGTTTCGCGGTGCCAGTAGTAGGCGACATCGGCAAGCTAAGAGAGCCGACAAGACGAGAGGAATGACGAGGACGAGCAACGTCAGGGAAAGCAGAGTGTGCCGGTGTGGGGATCGGTACTGAGGGTGTGTGCAAATCCACTGGTGTACCCTTCAAAATGCTGTGGTGATCTACCTGTACGTTCATGTACGCCAAGGCAGTTTGCATGGCATACATCCTGACGGCACTGACCCAGCTTCGCGGGTCGACCTCGCCTTCGACATCGACAGTAACGAGTGCTCCCCAAGTGGGATGTCTGACGATGATATCCAAATCCTGGACCATATTCCCAGCCACTAATCTTGACACGCAGTCTCTCCTCAGTACAGTCGTTTCCTCTGCACTCAAGGTCTGCGCGAGTAATTGCCTTCGACCCAGGTGCAAGGCCTCGATATGAGATTTGACCGTATGGAAGAGTGAATACTGTCTTCGTGCCAAGTATTGGAACATTAGGCTATGCCATTCCCTCAATGCAGACGCAATCTCGTCGATGATGGGTTGCACGGCACCGGACGCAGTGTCATCGCCAGACTTGAGAGACGGTCTTGGTGGGAGCGGCTTCAGCACCTCTTCAGAGGGCGCAGCGGAATAAACGCTAGCGGGGTACACCGTGACCGCAGCACGGGAGGACTTGGCTTGGTCCGGAGGCGGGGGAAGCTTGAACGACTTGCGGTCATCCTCCGCGCCGTCCTTGTCCTTGGTATGATCGCGGTCACGTATGGGATGCTCGGAACCCGAGTTGGCTCGCTCGCGCTTCCACTGAACGAGATAATCAGACACGTGTGATGCGCCGTTTGGATGGTGGGCCGTGACAGAACTTGGGTTGTTGATCCACGTCGTGACTAGATCAGGTAGACGGCCTTCCGCGTCAGACAGCTCATCCCGGGCATAGATGTGGGATGCGGGGAAAATGCCAATGAATACTTGCTGAGGTTCATCGGCTCTCGGCGGAACCGAGGTGGAATGATCGGACAAGGTCAAAGGAGGTGGACGTCGTGCGGTGCAGACGACGTATCTAGCGATGAGGCTCAGTTGTATGGTTGATGCCGCAGACGCGGTGGACGCACCCGCGATACCAGACACCTTCGACTTCCTTGGCCCTTGGAGTGTATTTCTCAAAGGCATAGACTTCGTCGCCGACTTCGAGGGAGACGACGTCCCTGTGACCGCTGACATCGGCATCCGAGACTTCTGTGATCGTGGACATGGGACGTCGGCCAGACATGCGCGTATCGCGCTTGGAGGGGGACAGAGGATGGACTGCATAGCCGTACAATATGAGTGGGAGAGGCTCCCAGACGCCTCTACGCTGGGCTGTCGCTGTGCCCATCGAGAAGACAATGAAACGTGTAAGTTATGCGAAAACTCGTAGTAATCAACAGTATACAAATAGTATCCACACTCTTACGGCCAGCGTCATTCACAGGTATCATACGAAAAAAAAAAAAGACAAGGGTATAGTATGATTCATTTCGAAAATGGATATACCAACGTCTCTCCAGGGTCCAGAGGTCCAAGAGGGCCATAGGCCTCTCTCGGTTGTCGTCCATGATCATGTACATCCTGGTAGTGAGGAGAAAGCGAAAATGATGATGCCGACGGCGGCTGTGAGCTCTCAAGAGACCCAGACGACATGGCGCCATAGCTTATCAAATGCTGCTGAGATGGGTGATAGTGTGTTGCAAATCCTGAAAAGGTCGGTGTCCGCGCGGGAGAGGGATCCGGGGAGTCTTCGTCGAACCCAGCGTCCAGCATCGCAGCCAATTGCGTGTCGCCAACGATCCCACTCCCTCCAGCTGCTGGAATGTGATAAAGACCCACAGGCGGAGGAGCATAATGCGTAATGCCCTCGTTGTACCCCCCGACCTGTTGACCCCACTGATCATCTTCCGAAGAAGTAACCGAGTGGGTGTCAGAGCCTTCGTACTGAGTCCCTCCCCGGACGCTCAGTAGATCGTTCTCGCTTGTAATGAACCCACCGGGATGGAGACGCTCCATATCCCTTCTTCTTCGTTCTTCACGCTTGAGTTTACGAAGTCTGGAGCGTTCCCAGTCTTCCCAACGGCGAAGCGGTACAGACAATCCTCCGACGCCAGCGTCACCGGTTCCATGAGCTTCACCTTTTGCTTCGCCTTCCACTTTTCTGTGAAGAGTGGTCAGCGGAACACGACTGACAGGCTAACGAGAGAATAACCAACCTCGTCTCACCCCACGAAAAATCATCAAAGTGCCAAAACGCATAGAGAGGTAAAACAAAGTTCCAGATGGGTAGGGCAGCAAGGTATATCAACATCCAAAACACATACACGATCTTGAATGTCGTAATTAAAATTAAGATGGCAGGGAGGCCGAGCACAGCGACCAACAATATCAAGGGGATTGCTTCTTGGAAGTCGACAGGTGGGCTTAGAACCATACTGACGATGAGCATGTACGTCAACCCAATAGCAATCGGAAGGACAACAGTGCCGAGGAGATCCATGAATACAACAAATTGCATGCTGAAACAAAATGTACCACAGAGATTGCGTACAAGAACAAGCTCCATAAGATTGTGGATCGTCGAGTTGATCCAACGGCGCCGTTGGGATAAAAGGACAGAGAACGTGTCGGGAACAACAGTACGGCAGCGAGCTTGCGGGAGGAACATCATTTTGCGGTTGGGGAATGCCCGGATGAGAATGGTGGTCAGGAAGCGATCTTCACCCAGTAGTAAAAGGTTTTTCTGGTGTAAAGTTGTGACTTCGCTTTGGCTGTATTCGCGGACGATTTCAGGCTTGATGATAAGGGGAACCCAATCGTCGCCACTGGTTCGACGAGCTTTCAATCGGAACATTGAAAAGCAACCCGGAAGGCATGAAACACCACCAAACACGGATTCAAAGCCTTTGGCGAGATGATGAGAGATGAAATATTCAAACACCTGGATGGCCGTGACCCAGGACGCTCGTTTGTTGGCTATCCGGGTCTCTCCACAAACACCCATGATCATTTGATCGTGTTGCATACAGTTTACCAGGGCTTTGAGGGAATCGGGGAATACTTTAGTATCCGCGTCAACCTGTGGAACATGAGAACCTGCCAAGTGCAACAGCCGGTAAATCTGTCATACCATCAAGCAGACTTCGAAAAAATCAGGAGTTACACCCATGAGCACATGGATTTTGCGGAACAAGTCGAAATCGAGTGGGGTCATGCGGTCATTATACGTGACTCGGGAGAAGAAATTCATAAGGATGAGTTGACTGTCACGCTTTCCGCGATTGCCAGGTTTCTTGTCCGTTGATTCGGCTTCTGTTCCACACTTTACGATTACCAACGTAGGAGTGCGGCGACCCGCACAAGCTGTACAGACAAATCGGTTAGGGCAAATTGAGTCTGGCCTCACCAAGAAAACATACTATAATGACCGGCATAAACCATTGCACGGTTCTCTCTCTTGGCGCCGGATCCGACTGCAAGGTAGCTCATAGGCACGGGGTTTCCAAAGCGTGGGTCAGCTTCCAGGAGGCTGACACAAATGTCCGGAGTGCTTCTTTTCTCTCCAGCTCCAGTAATCATTCCGTCTGCGACGACGAAGATTAGTTTTCGATGGTCAGAATAACTCGTCTGGGAAATTGCGTCCAGCGTTGTGCGCATGGACTCTTCCCCCTCGGAATAGCATGTTACTAGACATACTGCAAAGAGTTCGGCCCCGATCTGTGCCAAGTTCATGACTTGACTAGGGTCGTTAGAATGGTGTCTGGAGTTCTTGCGGAGGGTCGCGGACTTTTTGACACCGTCTGGACCTGCCCATGGTGCCATGCCAG